>JASDQU010200935.1:0-19235 GCA_032191745.1 Picea mariana | reverse complement strand
GGGGGGGGGGGTTTGGAATGGTAATCTCCCTCTGGCGGGTCCCTTGTTATACATGGCATCAATCTATTTGCCCCGAAGTCCCATCACCATCTGCTATCTGATAGACCTCCGTCACCTCTGGATGTCACCTTCCACCTTTTCCAAACCCGGTCATGTCCCATAACTTCCATCATTCCTTCCCCCTTTTCACTCATTGCAAGCCCCTTATTATGAATTTTACCTCCAATTCCTAGTCGCCACGTCACCCGTCTGTATCTTTCAGCCACCGTCACCTGCCATCTCACCCTCAAATGACCCGTTGTCCATTTATTACTGGATAACCTATCTGTTATCCAGTTGACCTGTCTCCCGCGCCCAACCGACCCCGGTTTAAATAAAACTATCGTTATTTCCCTTACTTTCTCTATTCGCCCATCGCACCAGGGAATTTCATCACTTACTCCTCCGTTACATTCTGTCGCCCTCATCCACATTCAGTCGCCCCCACTAACATTGTGTTTATTGTAGATACTGTTGCAGAAATGGCACCAAAGTCCAAACCAGTGGAAGGAGAGGAGAATCTGTTTCTCCCGCCTCCTGTCGACCTGGACAGGATCCCACTGGTCAACAAAGACTGGTTAATTGCAGATACCAAATGCAATTTTGATTTCTCAGACCTCCAGTTATGGCTCAGGGAAATTTTTCTGGACCAGAGTGATGAAATTGGACTCTGGGAGTCCAATTTACCCGTCTACCTGTTCCCTCAGATCCACCATTTTCCCGAGTTTTCTCTCAAGTGTCAAGCTCATTATATCCCTAAGAAAATAGCTTTCATCTCATCGTCCAGAGAGATCCTGTTCCTCATCACACTTGAATCCATAGACCAGATGATGTAAATTCCCTGAGCCGACTCTACGTCCCCCTTCAACCTAGAAATTCTCACCGAATTATACCAGAAAATGACATTTCCCCAAAGAACTCAAATATTCAAGCTTTTCTTTCCCCCATATGCTCAGTTTCCCTCCACAAATCCTCCTTATCCATCTTCCATGTTCTCCACTAAGGGAAACCAGGTCATCTCCTCCCTTTGTGCTTTGTTAGGATACTATTTCGACCAGTGGGTAGATGAGCCCATTCTGGGTTTTCTATCCATTTTCTCCACTGATGAAAAGCCCACCAAGTAGTTTTATTTCAGCACATTCTTGGCAAACAATATTCACGAATAGTTCGTGAATTTTGGCACAGAATTCATGTTCAAATAATCATCAATACTAGCCTACTTGTTCATCTTTTTCCAAGCGGATAAATTCAATTTTTCCATGCAGAAGATGGATGAAGATGGTAAACCTCAGGTAGTCACAACATGGACTTCATTGCTCAAGCAAAACTCCATGGAGTACAGTTTCAAACCGTTCATCGATAAGTTCTACCACCTTGTGGTAAGTATGTTGAGCGACAAGCCTGAGCGTTGAATAAATGATGAATTCTAGAGAATCCTGCATCTCTCGGACAACACAAAGACCAGGGATTGGTACCTCTATCAAAATCAGACCGAGATCAGAGTATACGGGTGCGAATCGGCACCGTATAAGCTGCCCAAGTATTTTCCTGTCCGAATATTTTCTCTAGAATATATAAGGCAGATTATAAATTCAGATGATATTCATTTTGTATCATTGAAGAAAAAGCAGCAACTTAGAATCAAGGGGCAGATTGGTTCCTTCATCTATAACAGTCGTGGAGATGGGGAAGAGGCAGACATGATGTTGAGAGAAATGAAGTTCTTCATGATCTTCTCATGGCACTATGATCCTTATGGGATCATCTCAGAGATGAGGGTGAAGAACAAGAACATCGCCTATGTTCATGTGTCTAATCCCTAAATTGAGAAATTTACCAATCAGATAATGTGGGAGCCCAACACATTGGTCGAAGTGGAATAGCAGGTTCCCCTGACCACTGTGCCACCAATGACCATGCCACAGGTCCCAAAAGAGAAGAGGTTGACGTAGGATTTATCTCTGCTTGTCATGGAGGTATCGTCCGAAGAGTTTCAGTTGCACACTAAGAGCCCCAAGACAATCTCAATTCCCGGCCCGACTGGAGAAAAAGAAGCCCCGCCTACCACAGTAACCAAGTTTGTTATTCCACCCTTCGGTTCAAGCCTCCATAAGGCCATAACCTCAGCAATGAAGGAGAAATATACAGATCCTCCATTGACCACCCAATCAGGCAAGGGGGGATTGAAGCTCAGTATTTTTGAGAAGTACGAGCTGATCAAGAAAAGGAACCAAACCCTTACTAGCAGTACTTGCACTCAGTTTTGGAAGCAGACATCGACTCCACAGCATAGGCTGCTGTCTGCATTTGAAAAAAATAAGGGCAGAATGCACATGGCCTTCCTCCAGGCGCAGGTACCAGATCCTAAGGTGATCACCGACTACAATAGGGCCACCTTTGAATTCCATACGAAGGACATGCACCCAGCTGATTAGATGGATCTGCACAAGCAGACCAGAGAAATGGTTTTCTACACTTTGGCACATGCTTCCACTTCAGCCTCTAAATTACAGGTGTCCCTGAACAATGCTCAAACACAACTCAAAATGGAGAATATTTCATCCTTCACAAAGGACAATAGGATCAAAACTTTGGAGGAGCTGGTCCTCAAGATCGGCTATGACACTTCAAACATAAAAGAAGTGGAGGAAATAATAGAGAAGAAAAATGCTAACATTGCCTCCTTGAGGAAACAACTGAAGCTCTCGCCCACAGAGGACTCGCAGGCGAAGGAGATAGCAGATAAAGAAGGTGAAAAGGATGAGATGCTAAAGCTTCTCATGGAGAAGAAAACGCAGCTTAGAGAAATGGAAGCTGAGATGGAGAAATTGTTAAAGGAGAAAGAGAAACTGAAGCTAATGGAAGTCATTCCATTGAGTGTTATCCCAATTGCAGGAGTAAGCACAACATCAGTGACAACAGTCCCATCCACGACTCCATCGACATATCAGGAGAAGACAGCCGATTTGGATGAGTCCATGGAAAGCATGAACCTAAAGGAGACAGAGTCCAGTAGGCTTAAAAAGGAGATCGATAACTTATAGGAACTCAAATCTTCTTTCCAAACCAGCCTATCCAAGGAGAAGCAGGTGATAGAGCAGCTCAAGCAGGAGTTACAGCAGCTCTAGAAACAAACATTGGTAGGAAAGACATTGGCCGAGGTTAAAGAGAGTATATGGATAGACATCAATAAGTCCATGAATGAGATATGGCCCATGATCCAGATCATGTTTGAGTAGAATGAGTTAGTCTAGAGGAGAAAACAAGCCATTGAGAAGATCAGAGTAGAATTGGGAGATAGTCCAACATAGGCAAACGAGATCATCAAGTTCCTCAATTCTAAGACCAGGGAGGAGCTAGAAGAGCTGAAGATTGAAGACAGAACAGAGACTATCCTTGAGGTCAAAAGAGTTTTGACCAAGAGAGGATTGATGCTTCAGCTGGAGGAAAAGTTTCAGACCATCGACCAACAGGTACAAAGGTTCTTCAGTAAGATTGAGGCTCTCCAAAGGAAAGGTCTACCTGGTCTGAAGGTTATTAATGATAAACTGATGACACTCCCAGATTACAAGAAGAGATTGGTTGATGTGTCTAAGGACAGTTTAAAGTTTGCAGGCATACAAGGGAGCATCACCGGCAAGGCATTCTTGAATGCCCTTCAGTGGGACATCAGTATCCAACATGAAATTCGATACATATTCCTCACTAGGCCTACATTCTAGAAGTATACAGAAATGGACGAAGTATATCGAGGACTGCTCAAAGTCAACATGCCCAGTCATCTCATATGGGAGGAACTCTATGATCTGATCGATTAATAGATGAGCTATCTAGGCCCAGTCAGTTGTCCAGTCAGATGAGGTCGTGCAAAGGCTCCATCAACGGTCTACCTAGAAATTAGCGTGTAGTTACACCAAGTCATCAATTAGTTCCTAGATTTAGGAAATTTGTTAAATTAGTTAGGCTAAAAATAGATTTAGCACATCCTGGTCATTTATGACAGGAACATTTTGTAATTTGAGTTATAAATACTTCACCTTTCGAAGTATTGGGGGTTGTTGATCTTCACACCTTGACACTATCAGTCTGTAATCTTTTTGAAGAGATCTTCCATTAATAAAAGGAGGCACTTTTACAGGATTCTTGCGTGTATTCACTGGTGATGTCTTCTTCTCTAAGTTGAATGTTATTATCGCTTTGTTATCATATTGTTTTCTGAAACTAATCTTTAAGAGTAACGAATGTTGCAGGATTTATCTTATATACCCTGTTTCTGACTCGAAAGATTTTAGTGTTTATCTTCTGGTGTTTTCAATTAAGAAATTCTTAACTGCTTCTTAGTTGAAATTATCTTTCTCATCTTTTCTTATGTTCATCATTTAAGCTACTAAAAGATCTAGTGAGTATATTATCTCACCCTGTGGAAGTCTTCCTTTCATGTTTCTCGTTTGTATTTCATATTTTATTAAAACACAGACCCCATAGCCCAATGGATGTGTAGACTGTCTCAACCAATTTGAAAAAATACTTTGACTACAAAACCAATCTATTTCTTTACCTAGCCTAATATTTGAAATTTGAAACATAGCTAAATCTAATAGAGAGATCCCTCTCTGAAGTTGGAAGGGCTAGATCTCAGCTTCAAAAGTGGTTGGATAAAGTTACATTTTGTAGATTTCTTCTGCTGTCAACCTCTAGGAAATTTACCAAGTGCTAACACTAAGTATGATTTTCTACATTGAATGATAAAAAAATTCGTTGTTATGTTTTGGAAGACATGTTAAAATTTTCCAAAATGACTGGGAAAGATAATTTGTTCGCTTGGTGGGATATTGAAATAGATAGCATAGTTTATATTTATCATTCATGTCTCTTTTTCTTAGTCAAGTGACTCTTATTTGAGAAAAGTGATCATTCTACCAGTTGTGAACTTGCCAATTGTGGTGTAACCAACGCTCTTGCAAGCCTATCAATAAATAAATCATGTGTTTGTGTTCTAACCTTGTTTCTTGATGACAATTTCTTAATTTTGCAATCTGATTTTTCATTCTCCTTAACTGTTAATTTTTATTTCATTGATCTTTTGAGTAATTTTTCTTTTACTTTATTTTTATATCCATTTTTCTAACTGAACAAGATCCCTCAAAGAGAACAAATTGTATTTCCCAATCATTTTGGATAGTTTTAACACATTGTCCAAAACATAACAACAACTATTTTTTTTCATTAAATGAAGAAAAGGAGACTTACAACAATGGAAAATCACCTTAGGGACTCCCCCCCTAAGGCTAGCATGAACTAGTCCAAATGGAGAGTGGACTATCCTCTAACAATTTGGGGCTTTTCTCCTTGGATTAGGAAAGTTTTCATCATTGTTATAACAGGTTTATCAACTCAATTGGAGGGTGGAAATTTGTGCTAACACTAAGGAAAATATCCAGACCAATAATTGTCAATCAATAGAAAAGTATAGCGCCATATCCTTACAAGGCCAGTTCCATCCATTACTATTTGGCTAAATTGTATGTAGCTCATCCTAAAAATCATACAAACAAACAAAATTTTAGAAAAGATAAGGAAGTAATGCTACTTCTCTAGATAAAATAGCAACATATAGACATGAAGGAAGTTTTTCAGAATATTAAAGAATTAAGGAGATTACTTGATACCATTAGAATTAAAAGAGATACCTCTTCAGACAAAGAGATGGTCAATATTTATGATGAGGCACAAAAATTCCCTGCTTCTAAAAGAGGATATAGGGATAAGGAGGTAGATAAAGGAGAAGAATGTGCATAATAATTAGAAGATGAAGGTGTAAGAAAAGAAGCACAAGAAGAAGCTCAGACATATCTTCTTTCATTATGAAGTACCAAATTTTACATTAAATTTTGGTTTTGTTGTCATGAGACTACCCCTTATTAAATAGATTGCATGATTGGATTTGGTTTCCAATTGAATTTTTTAAGAGGTAATGTTATCCCTTTATATTATTGGCATCAAACTTGCTCTGCGGGAAGGGGCATAGATGGATCAAAAGTAGAGATATTTGGAGAAACCAAGAAGTTTCCTCTCCAGATAAACTAGCAACCTTTTATGCTATCTTTCCCTAGTTTGGATACCATTAATGATGATTGTATATGACAAGAGTTTCTGAAATCAGTTTCTCCTAACATAATTAAGTCCATTAAAAATAATATTTTTTTACATATTAAAGAAAAGAAAATGGAAGTCCCTTTGTTTCATGAAGAGAGATGTAAGAGCAGAGAAAGAGAAGCTCAAAGAAAGGTGGAGTTTGTATATAAAAATATCTATCCAAATGAAATGAATAAAATGGAGAGAATCATATTGTGTGCCAAAAATCATGGTGATTCAATGCTTACCCCCATAAAAGAGAATTTTGTAAAATATTGTACATCCGAGTCTCCTAATTCTTTCTAGAATAGGGAAAAATAATTTGTTTCTCTTCCATATAACCCTTCTGTGGGGGTTACTCTATAGAAGGCATCAATGGTGCATGTTACTCCACATAAGGCATCAGAACTACCCTTCAAGTCACAAGGATATTTTAGCCATCAAGAAGGTAATCAAGAACTTTCAACTTTATTTGAAGCCTTCGATATTATTTCTCAAAATAGACTTGAATATCCTACTAGGCATGCTCAATTTCGAAAAGGTGTTAAATGAAAGCCACACTAGAGTCCGAAAGTGGGTTTTTTGGAACATAAATTTTAATTTTGACATTGAGTATAAAATTGGTTATCTTAATTTTTTGATTGACATGCTTATAGGGGACTCTATTGCACATATATGTATCTTAACCATAATACAAAATAGTAAAAAAAAACAAGAAGCTAGTTCCAGTAGATAAAGGTTAACGAGTATAACTGCCAAAGAAAAAGGAGATAGATATATGGATGGGAATTTGATATTTTCTATCATATTCTCTTCTTAGAATTGAGATTCTTGAGGAATGGAAAAATAAGGCCTTCTTCACCTCAACAAAATTGCATAACAACTTCAGATAGGATGACACAATATATAGATGGACTATGATGATAATGTTTGTTATTGTGACATTGGATCAAGAACAATGACATGTGAATCCTATTCCTTGGTTCTTCGATTGGTCAGAGAAAAATATTATGTCTTTATCTATGAATATACTATAAATATTATAAGATGTAATTGGAAGAGTTAGACATAAATATTCATGGACAAGTTTTCTCCTAGAAATGATTCGGTACAACAAAGAAGTAACTTTACTCTACACCTCCAAGCCCACGTGATCATGTCCACAAGAAATAACTTCTTGTTAATTTTAAATTATGGTCTAATGGATGTCATCTCAAGACTATATATATTCCAAAAACAAATAAGATTTCAAAATATTGTAAAATGTCAAGGAGGATACTTGGGGATCTCTAAATATGAACAAGATCTTAGATTCCAAGTTTATTCCAAGTATGATGAAGAGTTTTGTTGCAATCTTTGTCCACTAATGCTCGGATCCGATGTCTAGAAGCTATTTACTTAGTATGTGTACGCTATCCTAGAGAATCCTATTGAAATTAGTAGTGAATTATCTGATAAAGAAATACATAATCTTGAGAATCACATGGAACCATAATTGTGAAATCATGTTAGGTCATCCATATAAAATTTGTTGACAAATACAATTTGTACATTATAGTAAGGATATTCCAAACTTAGTAACATATTTGTGTCTTTTTTTGTATTGGTTTGCGCTTTACAAGTAGCTCCACATTGTATGAACATGTCATAAATTTGTCGATTTTGGTCCCCATATGTCGAAAGAACTATGAAGGGATGAGATAACATGTGGTTTTCCCCACATGTACCAAATACTTAATTAGTGGGTTTTCTTTATGACTTATAGTTGTTATTATTTGGTAAGGATATTCCAATTTCCTTACCATAGATTTTAATGTTAGTAATATATTTTTGTATTTTCTCATAATGGGCCACACCTTACAAGTAGCTCCACTTTGTATGAATATATCATAAGTTTATTGATTTAGTTCCCCATATTTCGAAATACCAATGAAGGGATGAGATAACATGTGGTTGTGTCCACATGCCCCATATCTTTAATTAGTAGGTTTTCTTTATGACTTATATTTGTTAGTCTTTATGATTGGATATTGGGAAACCAATGTTTATAATGAACCCCTAGCTCTTAATCCAAGAATTGGGTCATAGATTCTAAGGAATTGGTGTATGATCCTTCATAGTGTGTACCAAGTGATCTTTGGGATCAAATTTCTCCCTCATAGTTTGAAGAGGATAGGAGATAACTATGTATGCTCTCCCATCACACCTAGAAAGTGATATTTGGGATCAAAGGTGGTTCTCTCCAATTTTGTAAAGAGTATATAACTATAATCATGTCTACAAGTTTGTGGTATAAAGAAATGAAGCTAAAATTTGGAAAGTGGTAAGATCATGGAAATATTTGTAGGCTCAAAATTACTTAACATAAAACATGATGAACTAGAGACAAGCAGATGATATTACAAAGTATTTCTCTCTGATACCAAGGGGACAAAGGATCTTTCCACTGTTAGAAAATTAGGATCACAAAGAAATAAAATAAAAAAAATCCTGAGACAATAGAGACACAAATATATGTGGTTCACCCAATGTGGGATACATCCGCCAGAGAAATTTCTAGGTCCATCCTTTTTATTATCCAACAAAATGAAGGGATGCAACCTACAAGTCAACTGATGTAAATTCTTCTTCTTCCTCTTACAGTCTCCTCTCTCAGAATACAGTAACCACAATACAATTCCCTCATAAAGCATGGTTCCATTCGAGGGCAAAAAATCTCTAAAATAACTTCTACAATCATATCCACAACCTTATATTGAATGATCTAGATTGACTACAAAATTACAATATTTTACAAGGAATTATTTCCCAATATTTCGCTTCGAGGGAGCTACCCTTGAATCCCACTTGAGGGGGGTGGGGAGGGGGATAAAAAAATTGTCACCCCCCTAGACCCCCTTGGAAACATTTGTTTGGGGGGAATCGCCCCACACTCCCCATTAGTTAATGGGGTCGAAGCACAGTTGAAACAAACCTATGAATCAAGAATATAATCAGTCTCCACAACCAACAATCTCCCACTTGGATATTGATCAAAACAACTCCACTGTTGATTTACCTGATGTACTATACTCCACCTTAGACCTGGAAAATTTATCATCTTCACCTTCTTGCTTGAGTACCAATTGAAACTAAGAAACAACTCAATTTCTCCCTGGTTAATCCCTTTGTTAACATGCTTGTAAGATTCTGGCTAGTATGTATATTTTCCAACTTCAAATGTCCATCTTCCAAGAGGGATCGTATGAAATGGTACCTGAGCTGTATATGCCTAGTCCTCGAATGGAAGGCGAATTTCTTTTCAATATGTATGACACTCTCACTATCATAATACAACTTGTTATTCTCCTTCTTCTTTCCTAATTCCTTCATAAACCTATGTAACGAAATATTTTTTTTACTAGCCTCTATAGTAACAACTTACTATGATTTTGTTGTTGAAAGTGAAACAACCTTTTGTAGTTTTGAAATCCAACTTATTTTAGTTCCACCTACAATAAAAGAATACCATGTGGTTCTCCTCCATATTATTTTTATCAACTAACATATTTGAATCAACATATCTTTGTAGAACCATGTCTGAACCTCCAAAACGTAATGCACAAGTATAAGTACCTCTCAAATACCTAAGAATCCACATTACTACCTCCCAATGTTTTTTACTTGGATTGTTCATATACCAGCTCACAACTCCCACTACATGTGCAATATCTGGTCTTGTGCAAACCATCACATAAATCAAGCTTCCAACTGTTGATGGGTAAGGGACCTTGGGCATGCATTATATATCCTCTTGTATCTTGGGACACATTTCCTTAGTTAATTTGAAATGGATGGCCAAAGGTGTACTAACTGGTTTTTCATTCTGCATTATAAACCTCTTCAACACTTTCTCTATGTACTCACCCTGAGACAATCTCAATTTGTGATTTTTCATGTATCTTATTATTCTCATACCAAGGTTTTTCTTTGGAACACCCAAATCCTTCATCACAAATTAATTTTCTAATTTCTTCTTGAGCACATTTATATACTTCATATTAGAACCTACAAAAATCATGTCATCTACATACAATAACAAGACAATATAGCTTCCATGTTTTAGCCTTTTAAAATAAACATAGTGATCAAAATGACATCTACTATAACCTTGTTCTGTCATAAACTTGTCAAACTTCAAATACCACTGCCTTGGATATTTCTTTAGGCCATACAATCCCTTGTTCAACCTCCATAGAAAATTCTCCTTTCCTTTGAGCTCATAACCCTGTGGCTACTGCATATAAATCTATTTCTCCAAATTCCCATGGAGAAAAGTTATTTTTACATCTAACTGTTCAAGATGAAAATCTTCTACTACTACAAGACTCAAAATAGTCCTAATTGAAGTCATCTTAACAATAGGAGAAAATATTTTATAAAAATATATACCTTTCTTTTGTGAAAACCCCTTTACAACAAGCCTATCCTTATACCGTCTTTTTCCTCCATATTATTCCTTAAACCTTTAAACCCATGTATTTTGAAATGTTCATTTTTCTATAGGAACCTGAACCAAGTACGAAGTCTGGTTATTTACCAAGGAATCCATTTCCTCTTTCATTCCTTTCTCCCACTTCTTTTTAGTGTCTACCTACATTCCCTTCTCATAACATTCTGGTTCACCATAATCAATCAAAAATAAATAATACAATGAAGGAGAGTATCGTTCAGGGGGTCTACTTAACCTAGTAGATATTATAATATCAGTTGCAGGAGATTGAGGTACCTACTACTGCTATCATTGTACATTTTGATCTTTTGGTACCTTTGGAATTTCTTTTTCAGTGATCTCATTAAGCACTGTGTATTCTGGATTTTCTTTTTCCTGTTTCTTTCCCTGCAACTGATCTTTGTACATGACCTTCTCATTGAATATGCCATCTCTACTCCTAATGATTTTGCGATTTTCATAATCCCATAAGCGATAACCAAAATAATTAACATCATATCTAATAAAGTTACACTTATTGGATTTTTCCTCAAGCTTTGTTCTATTTTTTTATCAATATGGACAAATGCTTCACAACCGAAGGTCCTCAAAAAATAATAGTTTATCTTTTTTCTGTCCATGCTTCCTCTGGAATTCCACCATCCAAAGAACTTGACGGTCCTCTATTTATAAATTAAACATCATTACCTACAACATATACCCAAAAATGTAAGGGCAACCCTGCATGCAATCTCATAATCCTTGCATGTTCATCCTTTATAAAACACCATTTTATTATGTTGTTCCTTGAACTATCTTCTCTCTACGGATCCATTGGTATGAACAATAATCATCAAATGCCTTGCTGTAGTATTCACCTCCATTATCTGATCTGACACACTTCAACCTTTTTCCTATCTCACTCTCAACCAAATCTTTCCATTTCTTAAAAGTATCAAAAACATCAGATTTTTATTGAATGCAATAAACATAAGTTTTTCTAGTTGCATCATCCATAAAAGTAACATAATAATGAGAGACAGCAAGATATGATACCTGATCTAGTCCCCATACATTTGTATGCGTAGGCTCTAACCTTTCACTCTTCTTTTATTTTCTAGCTCTGAGAAATCTAACACTCTTCTATTTTCTATAAACATAGTGATCGCATAAATCAAAATCAATTTGTTTAATATCTGAAAACAAATTTCTTTTGTGAACTATTTGCATCGCCTTCTCACTAATGTGTCCAATCCTATGATGCCACAATGCTATATCCACTCCTGTAGAATCTAAAGAGATAGAAGAATCAATATTACCAGTACATAAATACAATGTACCTACCTCCTCTCATTTTTCTATCACTAGTGATCCTTTGGTGACCTTCCATGCCTTATCTGTAAATATGGATATACAACCTTCACTTGCCAACTACCTTGTTGAAATTAGATTTTTCCTTATATATGGAACATGTCTTACCTCTTTCAACAACCATTGGTTTCCATTCTTTTTCTCTATTTGTACCATATCCATTCGAACAATTTTTCATGGTGCATCATCACCCAAATGAACTTGTCCAAAATTGCATTGAACTTAATCTAGAAAATGTTTCCTATGTGGTGTGTCATGAAATGAATCCCCTGATTCTACTGCCCAAGACTCAAAAATATTATCCATGGAAAGAATGAAGGCATTTTTTAACACATCACCTATTACATTTGCTTCCTAAGTTTTCTTGTGTTTTCCATCTCTTTGTTTCTTTGGAGCTCTATATTCTATATTCATATGTTCTTTCTTCCCACAATTCAAGCACTCTATCTTTTCTAGTCTAGATTTGGATATTCCCTTCCTATAATTCCTGCGATTCCCTAAACCATTTCCTCTATCCTTTTGTCTTCCCCTGTTCTCCATTTTTAACACATTACCTAATATCTCACCTGTTCTTTTCCATCACATTTCCTCTCTAAGGATAACACCAACAACAACATCAAATTTTAGAGTCTTTGAACCAGAGACAAAGTTACTTATAGTCATGACTAAGCCATTCCATATTTCTGGAAATGAACGGAAGATTAGAAGAGCCTTGACCTTATCATCAAAGTCCATTTTTATAGAAATTTGTTGATTAGTAACCATATTAAATTCATTTAAATGATATGCAACAGACCCACCTTCTGACGTCTTCATATTAAATAATCTCTTCATTAGAAATACCTTATTGGAAGTCGGGGGTTTTTCATACAGTTTAGTCACATTTTCTATCATCTCCTTCGTTGTATTTTCTTTTGAAATATTGAAGGCCAACGACATTGTCAGTCTCATCCGTATTGTTCCCAGTTCCTTTCTATCAAGAACCTCCCATTCTTAATCCTTCATAGTCGTCGAATTCTTTTCTATTCCGCCTAATGGTAGGAATAGATCCTTATGATATATTTAATCTTCCATTTTTGTATTCCATATTTTTACTGTTAAATTTCTCGACCCTAAACTTTCCATATTCCTCCATTCCTCACACTAGAACTAGGAACCCTCTTTTCCTACGACTTACCTTTTTCTTTGATACCAATTGTTAGAAAAATAGGATCATGGAGCAATAAAATAAATAGAATAAATAAATAAAACACAGAAGATACAAAATACAATAGAGATATAGATATACGTTGTTCACCCAGTGTGGGATATGTACTCCAAAGAAATTTCTAGGTCCTTCCTTTTTATTATCCAACAAAAGGAGGGGATACAACCTACATCTCAACCATTGTAACTTCCTCTTTTTCCTCTCACAGTCTCCTCTCTTGGAATACAATAATCACACACACACACATAGCCGCAGTAAAATTCCCTAAAATAGTGTTACATTCTAGGGGGTAAATCCCTAAAATAACTTCTATAATTAGATCTGTGACCTTATAATGAATGGTCCAGATTGACTATGAAATTACAATATTTTACAAGGAAAATTTTCCCAATATTTCTCTTCGGGGGTGCTGTGCCTAAATGCCCTACCATCTTGAACCCCCTGGTGATAGTTGTGGGTGGGAAAGCCCCCCCACACCCCTTGTTAGGGATTGGGGTCCAAGCACGACTAAAACAAACCTATTAATCAGGAATATAATTGGGATCCACAACCAACATCCACTTTGCATATTACAACTTCAGTGGTTTATACAATAGACTTGTAGACTGACTTAGGGTTACAAACTTGCAAAGAACCACTTTTGATCCCAAGGATTTCTTGTTAGGAACAATGGGAGAGCATACACGAATTCCTCAGAATCTTAGACTCTATGACCTGTTGACTTGATTGAGGGAAAGGGGTTCATTATAAATATTTGTTTCTTAGTATCCGGTTACAAAAGGATGAAAATTATAATTCATAAAGAAAACCCACTAATTAAAGATTTGGGGCATGTGGGGGAAACCACATGTTATCTCATCCCTTCATTGGTGTTTCAACATATCGAGACCTGAACCAAAAAACTTATGACATAGTCACACAAAGTGGAGCTACCTGTAAATCTGGTCCAACTATGCAGAAAGACACAAATACCTTACCGAGATCGAAATATCTTTACTATAATGTATGGATTATATCTTTTGACAACTTTGATATGGAGGTCCAACATGCTCTCTCAATTATGGCTCCATGTGATTCTCAAGATTATGAATTTCTTCATCATAGAATTAACTGATACTTTCGGTGAGATTCTCTAGGAAAAGGTACATGAAACAACTAAATAACTTTTGGATATCATATATAAGAATTGGTGGACATGGATAAAGAAAAACTCTCCATGATACTTGGAATCCACTTGTAGGTTTAGCTCCTTGTCATATTCAGAGATTTCCATGTATCGTCCTTCTTGATATTTTACAATCTTTTGATATCTTATTCTTTTTGGATGATAGATAGTATTGAGACGACATCCACTATACCATAATTTAAACTTAAATCAAAAGTTATTTATCATGGCCACAAGCATATTATCTTGGAGTTGTATAATAAAGTTACTTCATCGTTGTACCTAGTCATTTCTAGGAAAAAACATGTGCAAGAATATTTCCATCCAACTTGTCCAAATCTGTCTTACAATATTTACATGATCTGCATAGATAATGACACAAGTCATTTCTCTCACCAATTGGAGATTCAAGGAATATTATTCCCATGTAATTTTTATTGAGGAAATGTCATAGTAGAAATTATTCTCATCATAGTCAATCTATATATCATGCTGTCCTCTCTTGATTTTCTCTACATATTTGTAAAGGCTAAAGAATTCCTTCTTTTCCCATCTCTCAAGAATTTCAATTCTAAGAAGATAATATTTGAGACAAGATATCAAAATTTTATCCATATATCTATCTACCCTTTCTCTAGTGATTAGGATAGTTATCCCTTGTTTACCGAAACCAACTTCATGTCTTCTTTTCTTAGGTAGGATTTTGGTTAACATACACAATTATGAAACATACACCCTTGTCAGCATGTCAGCCAAACAATTAATATAATAGATTTTATACTCAATGTCAAAATAAAAAAATTCGAGCCAAATATCCCACTTTTGGACTCTAATATGGTTATTTGTTAACAAATTTTCATATTTGAGCATAACTAGTAGGATATTTAAGTTTGTTCTAAGAAATAATATTAAAGGATTTAAATAAAGTTTGAAGTGTTAGATTATCTTCTTGATAGCTAATATCCCCTTGTGACTTGAAGGGTAATTCATCTCCACTCCTATGAAATAACCTAAAAAAACTCGCAAACCTCTTATTTTCTATCTAATTTTCAAGAAAAATTCGACCCCAATATTTTCTATATGCATTGATTTCTATGATATAAGAACCTTTTTCTGTAGGAAGAGAGAGGAGGAAGGGTTTTTTCTTTTATCCTCTTGACTAGTTTAGTCATGGTTGTATTCCATGGTGGAGGAGACTTCTTTAGGTTGTGTTGTAGGATGAAGATGTTCTCTGCCTAACCATTATAAAAGGGATGAAAATAATTCAAGCTTCCTAAAAAAAAATTGAAATTGGGTTTTATAAGAAATGTTATTAGGAAACTTGTCAAATATTTTTAAAATATGATTTTGGATGACCACTTTTCTAACTTAGTTTTCCCAATCTCCATTTTTTTTAATGCAGAATTAGCTAGTCCATGTTGCTACACTAATTCGTAACAATGTTGGAGATGTTTGAAAGGATCTTGGATATTTCTCTAGAACACCATGATGTCATCAATGTAAATAATAAGCCAATTCCAAACTTGTGTCCGCAACATTTTAGTGAGGGATTCCACTTTCTATGAATAGTTATACACTAGCGTTAATCTTTCATTATATAGGCAATTAGTTGGGAGTTCTCTTTATTAGACTCATACTCACCTTTGAGTTTGTTGTAGTAGACTCATACTCACCTCGAAATTTATTTTACAATTAAGCTTGTCTCTCATTTGTTTCAATATCCTCATGAGAGTTAGTATAAGGAAATGAAGTATATTCTAGGGTACATTAAGGATACTATTTTTTTTGGCATTTTGTACACTTTAGACACTTCTCAACTTGTTGGATTTTTAAATTGTGCTAACTTGTTGTATTTTGAGATTGTGCTAGTTTAGTTGATGATTGGAATTTTACCTATGATTTTTTCTATTGCCTTGGTTTTGGTCTTATTGTCTAGTCTTGTAAGAAGAAATAAACAATTGCATTGTTGTCTATGAAATTTGAGTATCATGTTGTAGCTATTTCAAGTAGACAATTTCTTTGGCTTCAACGGTTTATGAAAGAAATTGACATTCAATAAGATCATCCCACTAGTATTTGGTGTGGTAATCAGAGGAACATACATACGCAAAACCTAGTGGAGCATCAATGGAAAAAATATATTGAGATTCACATGCACTTGGGGTGAATGAAGTTCTTCTTAGGTGGTTTTATGTTGATTTTGTCTCTTTTGGAGAGTAATCTCTTTTCTTGTGGGTTTTCTTAATTTCTTTTCTTATGAGAGCTTATCTTATACTTGGGTACCTTATTAGGGTTAGTTGTAGAAATCTATTTTTGTCTTTTGTTTTTTCTCTAAGTTTTACATAGGAGGGTGTGCAAGTGTGAACATATTACACCTAGTTAGTGATTGTTTTATGGCTCATATTAATTTACCCTCCCTTATTTACAAAAAAAGTCTCTTTTGTACATTGTAAGTTTTAAATTAGTTTGTTAGTTGTTCATGTTTTTTCTCTCATGCAAGGTTGCATTCATATTGTAGCCATTTCTTTATATTGTAGAGTTGTTTGAAAAAATTAAAAAAAGTATGCCTCTAGAGCACAGGGAAAAGATTACACATTGTGGCTAGTTAGATAAGCCCTTGCATGTGTTTCTTTTACCAATTGTTTTACTGATTGAAATTTGCAAAGAGCTCCTCTGTTTTCTCCTATGATTATTGTTATTAGTTGACCAAAAAGAGGGACGGATTGTGTTCTTCAATGAAAACGTGCACAACATAAATCTCTAAGAAGATTTAATGATAATGCCTTTATTTATTATTTCACAAATTGGAAGGTTGTGAAGACCTTTCCTCTTCATTATTGAACTTACATGCATGCTTGTACATTGCTAATGGAATTGCAAAATTGTTATTGAAAATGTTTGGTCTGGAAACACATTTTATATATATCGCTCTAAACTTTTGTATAAAGAATTGCTAGATATTTCTTGCATACAAATATACTTTTAAATGATTATTTCAAAGCTATGTGAAAGTTTCAAAACACATATATGTTTTGTAGCAAAGGATTGATTTTCTCTTTCTTGGAAATCTAAATACAAGTTCATTAAACTTGACATATGTTTACAAAATCCTTGAATAAGTTGAATTTCTTTGCATTTTCACTTTGAAAATGCTTATACACGTTCCAAGCAAAAATATCTAGAGTCCATTGATGCAAGAGAATTGCTCCTACTTAGTATCACGTTAGCATCCAACGCATAGCACATGAGGGATGGAGAAGATTCCAAGGAGAGAGAGGCGCAACCCTCTCATTTTGGTTTAAAATGTCAAATTTAATGTAATTAATATTGTAAGGCTCGAGGAAGGAAGAGTAATTAAGGACAATGTAAGTCACCTTTAATGGCTGGCAGGTAGATGAATCCAGATTCGATCCAAATAAGTTGTAAATTAAATGTAATTTAATGTAGTAGGTGAGGAAGGCTCGAGAAGCCCATTCTTTGTATGCGGATCAATGTATCAAGGATAATAATAATTATTCTCTAGGTAGATTAGGATAGTTTAGAAGAGGAGGAGAGCACAAGAACTAAGACTCTGTTGTAGTCCAGTCTTGTAAATATTGTAAACATTGTAAAAGGAATTCATATTTTATAGAAAAGAATATTTTCCTGCATATGTATCTCTCTTTGTTTTATCTCTGTGATTGAGTATTTGTTTTCTGAATTTCACTGAATGTCTTTGAATACATGAATTCTTTAACATTCTTCTTTGTAGGAATAGATAGAATTCCCTATCTATGTGGATTTCTAGGTTTTCTTGGTTCTTAAGGCTATGAAAGGAGTGCACACTAGAGTTATTGAGAACTCTGGAAATCTAGTGCAAGGAGCGTGCAAGAACTCGATTAGGAGTTATGTGAGGAGGGTGCCAGGTGGACACATGAGAACCAGTCATAAGCTCAGGAGGGATAGGAAACCAGCACAAGGAGTGTGCTAAGGACTGTTACAAGTCCATAAAATATTAGGAGGGAAGAGAAGGTGTTTCAGGAGGGCACCTAGAACACTCAAGGAGTGTTGAAGTTGAAATCAGACAAGGGTCACATTAAGTGCCCAAAGCTCGGGAGGTAAAGCACAAGGTTGCACAGAGAAAGCACAAGGAGTGCGAAGATGAGTCTTTGAAGTCCAAGACTTAGGAGAGAAAGCACAAGGAGTGCACGAAGCCAACACTTTTTCAAAGTGTTGGTAAAGCTCAGGAGGAAGAGAAAAAAGGGCTAGGAGGGTACTGAAGGAACACTTTAATAATGTCATAAGCTGAGGAAGAAGAGAATAGGTGCCAAAAGGGAACATAGAGACACTTGAAGGAACAAAGGGATGAAACCCTTTGAATTTCAAAGTAAATAGAAGTTCAGGAGAGATAGCACAAGTGTGTGCCGGAAAACTTATTACAAGCTCCAAGCTCAGGAGGGATAGCAGAGCCAGTTAAAGGAGGAAGCTACAACAGTTGTTGATCTCACTGTGAGATTAGATCTAAGTTGTTGGATTAAACCAAGCAAAGGAGAGCGCAAAGCTGAGGAACCTTGAACCTCTGGAGCCCCGGAGTAAAGGAAAGTCATGGATCTAGTGATCAAATGAGGGACATTAGTTCTCTGAGCCTTTGTCCTTCGATGGCTCAGTGATTCGACACTCCAATGAATTGAGTCATTGTTGTAAAGGATGAGGAACTCTCGGAGTCCCAAAGTCCAGAGTGGACGTCAACCATAGATCCATAAGGGAGGAGAATCCCTGAGATTCTTCTGATGAAGCCTTAACATTGACAAAGGACAGAGGAAGGGTAAGTTAATACATGAACTCATTTGTCAATAGAAATTTATGAC
>JASDQU010200929.1:0-16476 GCA_032191745.1 Picea mariana | reverse complement strand
CTTAAAGAAGACCCTTGCACGCACTCCTTGTGGCAACCTCCAAACACTTGTAGTGTTGAATGCTCTTCGACCTTGTGCATGCTTTGAAGGAGTGGTCTCTCAATACTTTCCTCAGGTTCGAAACTCTGAGCTTTTTCCATGGCCTTCCCACTCTTTGCACAGCTCTTGTGCCTGACTGCACCTTTGTCTGAATATGAGAACAAACACTATCACTCCTGAGATTTCAGAGACGAACCTCTGAACCTTTTGTCAACGCACTCCTTAAGGACAATTCAACTGCACTCCTTGCAGGAACTCTTTCTCAGATAGAGAAACGATTGAAACTCATTTCATTTCCCTTTCCTCTTAGATTTCAAATATTCAACAAGAAATCATTCATACATAGCATAAAAGAAATTTCATGACAGAAAGAGTAAAACATTCATGAGCATAACATTTAAAGATGCATACACAAAGAATATATGAACACCATGAGTATGAATCACAGTTTCTTTGTATTAATTCAGAACTTCTGTACATGGAGTCTACTACACATCTCTCTGCTTCTCTTCTATGCTCTCTCCTTCATGTTAATGCTACAATACACAATGAGGGTGTCTATATCTGTTTTCCCTCCACTCCTAAAACTATCTCATTAGAGAATTCAAAGCTACCTACTAACATAAATTCTTTCTACCTACTATGGACGAGAGTGGATCTCTCAAGGTCCTTTACAATATATAAGTACGCCTCTACTTAACTATCACATTTAAGTTTGGTGCATCCAATCTTCAAAATTGTTTAAACAATTTATCATGTGCTCAAAATGTGTTACGCTTGTCCCACGCTCGCTTGACGTTGATGATGCTCCTACATCACAGAGTCCATAACAGAGGAAAGAGAAATAAAATTTGCCACAGATATATTCAAGAGTCTATACTTTACTCAAGGGTTGGAGTCACCTTTCCTTTCGTGACATAGTTGAAGCTCTGCCTGGTGGCTCAAAAAGAGAAGTTGGAATGATAGAATCCTGATGGGTACCCTTGCATACAAAAGGGCCCCACCATTAGATAGTAATCCAAATCTTACTCCCGAAGAAATGCCATTCATAAATTAATTCAGAGACTTACACAACCAGGTCTTAAAAGCAGTATGGAACTACAAGCAAATCTTACTGTTACAGAGAAGATTATTGTTTGGAGGTCTTTTGGCGCAAGAAAACACTAAAACAAAACTATTTATTTCTAGATTGTGTCCACAGACATAATCAAATTATTGGAAGGAAAAACATACACTGTTAATTTTAAAGCTTAGATTTTATTTTCATCACACACAGAGCCCAGAAGCGGAATAACAAACATAGAATTCGTAACAGAGTGAAGGGGTTTTCGAAGGAAAAATTGTGTTCCACAAATGGGCTTTCCTAAGTAAGACCTAGGCATGGAGATGGATACATCTGAAGTTTTTACCTTTCCAAATGACAAAAAGCCTGAATGAAACTTTTACCACTGATGGATGTAAGAAGAACGGGATGAGACTTTGTCATCTGTAATACCTCCAACTTATTACAAGATAATAAATAGACCTTGTGACTGAAAAATGATTAGTGGAAGTTGGAGAACAGTACCATAAATTTCCACAGGGGAGCATACCCAATCTATTCCAAACGAGTAATAGAGGGAAAACTTTACCATGCTTGAAACATCTTAGGTGGGAATCTCCCAAAACAACAAACACCGTCAAAGGAAAAAACTCCATTAAATCCTTTAACCAATAGTATTTAATCATTCATACTTTACAAGCATATAACCAGATTCAAAGAAAAACTTACCAGATGAAGAGCGGGGCATATAGACAATTCCCTCCCTCTAAGAGAAAGTATTTCCATCAGTAACTGAGTCTAACATTAGAGGCGACAACAATAAACCTTGGCAATAGGGATTTACCACCATTCTTACAACCCAAGACATGTTGAATGACTAGCCATGCAAGTAATTGTCTTGGTTAAATGAGAGGAATAGTGAAGAGTATCGTAACCATGTGCTTAGGGCAAGGTGGCAAGGAATGGATGGGAACACAAGTCAAACAGGAGGTCGAGGGAAGGCATTGCAAAGAGATTTTAATGCAATAGTCAAAACTCCATTTAATACACAACTCTGCCCCTGTAATTTCCCATCACAAATTAATGAATGAGGATGATAGTCGGTTGAGACATTATGGAATGGACTAGAAAGTTACATCTAAAAACTAGTCACTTCAACTTCACCCCAGTTTGAGAAGAACAATGCTTCTCTTAAAAAAAACCCTAACTACCTAATGCCAGTTCTATGTGTATATCACCACGATTATGCATGTGTAAAGATACCCCGAACTAACACAAAATCGATGGACTTTACACCACAGGAAGAAAAGAGATAGTTATTAACCATTCGTAATAAGAATCAGACCTAAAAAGATCACGAGGTAGCCACTAAAGTTCTTTGTAAGTAAACAAACTTGTATAAATCCTGTAATCATGCTAAACAAAGGTTTAGTGATACTCTTCAGAATGCATCATAATATGTTAAGGGTGAGATAATAAACAACTAGACCTTTATAAAAGCATTATACAATGGTAAATAATAACACTTAAAAAAAAATTAAGTTGATATTTATGGGAAACATTATACATATTCTCTTTTGATGTATCATTTGCTTCAAAGTACTCTTAAGTGCTTCACATTTGTTGGTCTTCCTTTCCACATCTCGTATGGAGTTTTGTCATTGTTGTTTCTGAGTATCACTATGTTTTGAATGCGAACTGTTGTTTGTAATGCATGTGTCCAAAAAATATCTATCAATTTGGAATCCATCAGTATTGTTTGAGCCATTTATTGTGTAATTATCATCCATTATGATAATGGTCCTTTGTCTCTGAACCAATCTATGAATCCATTCTCTTTTCCATTGTCATATATTTGTCAAAACCTACTAAGTGTTCTTAAAAATTTATATATGTACATATTCTCCAAGACTTTACTACACAATTGTCCATATTGTTGACCCATTTATCACTATACTATCATGAAGTCTTCACTAATACAACTAATTAATCAAATTGTACTTCTTCTAACTGACTATTCTAGATCTATCTACTCAAACTCTGCAAGCTACTTGAAGGATGGTTCTTTGGTATGTCATAGTTATTTCATAGACTCCCCTATATAATATTCATATTATCTGGGAGTATCTTAGTCAGATGGCTAAGAAACATTCCTACTATGACGTGTATTCATCATCATCTTCATTGGTAGATTCATCATCTATTTGAGCTCTAACTTCTTTCTTTCTGTCTGTGGATTCATTTTTCGCTACAATTCCTGAAAGTACAATCTCTTGAACTTGTTCCTTATTTACCTGTCTTTCTTTTCTTTCAGTTATTTTCCAAACCTTTATGTACCTGACATATTTATTTTTATCTGTAGAATTTTCTTCATCTCGTTCTATTTGCCAATATTGCAATCTTTGGGACATGGTATTTTTTCACCTATTCTTCGTGTTATCTTATCCATACTTTCTTATATCCAATGTCAATTTTCTCCTTCATGGAAGTATCTATCATTCTTCTACAATCATTCGCTATGTGTCCATATTTATGACATTTGTAACATTCAATGTTACGTGGGGCCACATGCATTTCTTGTTTGAACATTTTTATAATCTTTGCAATCTGCAACCTTATGTCCAAAATCAGTATAATAAAAACAATGACCATAAAATAGAATTGCATACCTAGGAGTGAATGAGATTCTTTCTGGTGTGGTTCTTATGAATTGTTGCATTGACTGATCATGATCATGATTTAATATTCTTTGTGTCTTTAAAATGGATGGTGTTCTTGATGATGTATCTTCAATAGTTTTCTTAGATTCTAGTTGACCGTGATTTCTTCCTTTGTGTACTTCTGCATAAATCTTTCTATTTTATTCATTCTTCTTTTATAGCAACCTAGGGTTATTTTATTCATTCTCTATAACTGATGTGGATGTTTCTATCTCTTCAACGTTCTTGTTGAGCTTGACGATTTTACTTCTCAATGTGACAACTTCTTCTTCAAGCTTCTCAACCTTTTCTTCTTTATTTATTATCTGAGACTTCATGACTTATTTCATTCTTCTTTCTTCTTCAAGATGAATTTTTATTGTGGTTATTTCCTCTTCAAGTCCTTTCTCTTCTTGACCAAACTCTTCCTCAAGCTGGTTTAGATCGTTATTTCTTTCCTTTAGATGATTTGTCGATATCTTCTCTCTCATTTCTAATTCTTCCTTCTGTCTTGCTATGTTTCCTTCCAAATACTACATTCGATATTCAACATTTTCTTCTACCTTTATAGCTTCTTCTAGATGAGTTCTTCAGTTATCGATGACCTGTTGGGCTTCTTAAAAAATGTGAACACTTTTCTTTTTTTTCATCAATTCTTTCTTGAGTGACATATTTTATTCTCTTACTTCATCTAAAGCACTAATCAATCCTGATTCATAATTTTCTTCCTTTTCTATTAGTTTTTCTGTCTCTTTTCCTTCATGGAATTCTATTTCAATATGTTCGTGTTTTTCACAATTACATCAAAATAACATACCTCTAGTGATTCTATCCTCTTCATCTTTTGAATCTGTCTGACATGGTGAACATAATTCTTCTTGATTTGTGTTTGCATCTTGTTTGGAATTTTTTGAATCTGTGATGGGTGAATAATATATTTCATGTAACTTATCTGAAATTTATTTGACTAATGAACATTTACCAACCTTTTCTATTACCAGATTAGGTAATCCTTCCCAAACGAAATCCATTGTTATTTTCTTATTCTTCTTCAATTCCTTCTTGGCTGTAGTTTTTGCTCGTTTTGAACTATCATATCCTGTAACAAATAATATCCAAATATAATTCCCCTGTTCCTGTAAAAATACTTTCTTCCTTCTACTCCACATGTCATTCTTTAAACCATTTTGACCATTAAACATTGGTACTCCATTCTCAGAATAATCCATGATATCCTTCCAGAGGTTAAACGGTTTCCTGAAGGAACCATCTCTGATACCAATTGTTGGATCACTGAGAGTGGGGTTGAATCATTAATAGATCAATTTAATCATTTTTCACCATAAAATGCAAGTGTTATATCAATGTAGGACTATCATCCAATAGTTAGAGAGTAAATAAAAAATGAAAAAATGAGCAATCATACACATAAATAGTACATCAGTGTTTTACGTGGAAACCCAAAGTGAGATAAAACCACAATTATTTTTCTTATATGTCTTTAATAATTACATTCATTGGAATCACCAACTTCCTTTGTTTTCCAGCTGCAACTAGAAGGAGGCTCCAACCCCCTAGTTTCTTAGGCTACAACCTGAAGGAAGCTCCAACTCCTGAATTCTTTGGATGCAACTAGAAGGATACTCCAAGCCCCTATATTCTTCGGCTACATCCAGAAGGTGGCTACAACCAGCTATCCTTTCCCCGTCTAATCTCCCTCACGTTGAAGTAGAATGATGGAACCACTTTCACACTATCACTGTGAGGTGTATTGCTCTAAACCTGTACCAATCAACTTGTAATCAAGCTATAGCAACCTATACCAATAACCTGTGCCAACGTGTACCAATAACATGTGCCAACATGTACCATACATCAACTTGTACCTCAACATGTACCATAAACAAAGGAATCAACCATGCACCAAACCTGCACAAATAACTTGTCAGAATAACTTGTCCAAACAACCTGTAATAAACACGTACCATAAAGAAGTGCATCAACCATGCAACAAACCTGTACCATCAATGAGTGCATCAACCATGCACCAAATATTTACCAATCATGCATGAAATACAAATAAACTATGACTCATCATGAGGTACCAACATCACCAACTATACACCTCATGTATGTGCCAATTCATCTACTACTTGTCTCAACCATGTACCCAACATGTACCTCAATCAAAATTACTCATCAATTTCATCATCCAAATCGGACTTGTAACTTTGTAATAGACCTGGTGTATATGATCACATACCTGCAAACCTTTCTTAACTTCAACAACAAGAGACTAACATTTTCATCAAACTTTATTTTAATCTCACATGACTAATTTTTATTAGTCAATAACCCTAACTTGAAATAATCATAAATATGTACATGTAATGAATAAAGATCTGAAAATAGTACACAATGTTCTTCAATGTTTTTATGCAATTCCTCTGGGTTTCACTACTTTGAACCTTTTAGAAAAGGAGTTATAGAAAAAATGGCATACCTTCTTGAGTTTTGGCTTATTCTAGAGAGTGAACTTGTAGAGTGTGCCTCGCACAAAATATTTTTTTATGGATCTGAAAATGGTACAAATAATACTACAGACTTGTTGATGGGTGTAAGTGACACACCGTCAACTAGAAGGTCAAATCTAGATCGGGGTTGTCTAAATAACCCAAGCCATTTAGAATGAAATGACCCGACGGGTTTAAAGGCTCCGTTGGCCAACTAAAGTCTTAAAAATAATAAAATAAATGAAACTAATCTAAAATATAAGATTCTAACAAATGATGTACTACTTACTAATGTTTATTAAAAAGAAACGTAAATATACAAATGATTATAAACAAGCTCTATATAGTTTACAAGGTTTACTTGAAATCTTGCAAAAATCAATGTTTATAATAATGTTTCAAAATAAGATAAAGTAAGAACATATATATATATATATATATATATATAATATTTAAAAATTTTAAAATAATAAATACTAGGTAAATACAATTGAAACAATGACACAGAAACAGTCAAAGCTAATTAATGCAATCATCGTCTCATTCATATATACACAAATATGGATAAAAGAAAGCAATCCACTTACTAACCTCTCACTGATCAACAATACTAAGGTAAATTCATCTTTATGTATTTGTATGAGCTCATCTTAACCTGTGTCAAGTATAAACCTATGACAAAAGAAAGAATAATACTTCCTGAAGAAATTCAAGGAAGTGTTTCATATTCTGGAGCGAGTTTATAATGAGAGAAAGACAAATAATTATATATCTTGTGACCTTGAAATGTCCAATAACTGAAAATGAAAGAAATTATAATTCTCAGGAATGGTGTTACCATCTATCTAGCATTAGATGTAAACTCAAAATACTTGAATAGATGATCAGCCACAGATATAAACTAAACCAAAAGATAATGAACAACATAAATAAAAGCATGATATACAAAATTATATGGAGAATAATCTAAAGCTAATTCAATACAAATAAAGTTTCATATTTAAAATTTCTATGAGAAACAATATTAACATTGCACAATCTACAAAATCACAAAAGCCAAAGAGTAAATTGTCTTCTCATATATTTTCAACAAAATATGTTCATCATATGGTCCAGTAAGAACTTTTGGGATAACAGATTCTTAAAGATTGAAAAAATTAATATATAAATGATAGAAATTAACCATGTATTGATAAAAAAAGACCAAAGATAATTTAAATCATTGCATAGTCAATTATTGAAAGAATATGAAGATATTATAATGAAAATAAAACCATTTTACTCACACGACAAAAGCCATTAAACAACCTGGAATTCCATATCCTTCTTTGAAAATACTCGTCCATTCTCCCAAAAATTCCAACCATCTATTACTCCATTTGAAAAGAAGAAAAGCTTACAAAATAAATAATATACAAAAGAGAAAGGATCAAAATCCTCCTTTCAATTTCTTCCATCTCTCTGGCTCTGAAATTTCTCATATATTTATACAATGAATGAACAGTCTGGGCATCACTAATAATTTCCGCCACCTAAAACTTGCCTTGTAAAGAGACACAAATATCTCTCAAATCATGCATTTGTGTCAGGAAATTTCTTAGATGAAGCTAAATGGGTCCATTTGGGATATGGGGTTTCAACCGTTTCTTCAAATGCCTCATGGTTTGGCTGCAATCATTCCCGCACAATCATGTCTTTGTTCTTGATGCATTTCCAAATTTTATCTGTTGTTGCTCATAAATTTATATGCAGCAATCCAATATTATTTTTGGATCAATCATCTTGAACATATTTAGATAATAAAATCAAGACATGATCAGATCCGTACCAGATAATTGATAATAGAAACCTATGAAACAAAAAGAAACCTAAATTAATAGCCTTAAAATTGTGAATAAAACAAAACAATTTTCTTTCAAATATGATCTTAAAATTATAGAAGCTTCAAGTTAATGGAGATGAGAAAAAAATTAATTTTGGTTTTTTACAAAATCAAACAAATGATAGATAATTCTTTTTTTTATTATTATTATTTTTATTTTGAAATGAGATGCAAAATGTAAAAAAAAAATAATTAATTAATATCACCAAACGATTTTATGAAAATGAGAAACCAACCAAGATATTATTTGATGAAGTATTGAGCCCATTATTCAAAAGAGTCAAAGTTTCCAGTGAGCAAAAGAAATAACCCATAATCATAATTTAAACGAAAGTAAACAGTTGATAAAAAGTAACGTTTTTGTTTAAATTGAGATTTCTATGCTCATTTCTAAATTTTGACATATACCCTTGTAATGAACATCTCATACTATAGTGAATGTCTTAAGTTTGTCTCAAAGCAAGCCAAGGTATGGAACTATTTGAAAAGGTTGATTCTATCGCTCATTATAATTATCAAGATTCTAATGGGGGCCCTTTAAATTTTGTAAACATTTAGGGGGAGTTGTTGGGGACCAACAAATGATGACTTACTGGGTGAAGTAGTTATCTCTGATCTGGTAAGATTTCATTTTAGGAAGAAAAGAATAAGACTTGAAAAAATATTTAAGCTCCCTGAAATAAATTCACTCTGAGACCATATAGTATTAGGATAAGCTCAATGCTATAACCTAACAATAGAATTTTCTTTGTAGGGGATTATAGCCTGAAATAATGTCTTAATCAAAGAGTCACGATGTTTATAAAATAACTTCAATACCATTGATAGAGCCACTGTTTCCAGCAGACATCCATAGCCTCGGTAGGGATGTCATTTAACCCACTCAAATGCTTTAATCCCATCCAATAGTTGTATCCACATGATGTGTACTTCCATAAAACTTAATTTAAAAACATATGCCTGCTACCTCTCAACCCAACATTGCTTCACTGCCAGGAGGCCTGTTCGATACCCCGACAAAGTTGTCTTGGTATCAAGTGTGCATTTACCTACTTCTAGCGAGCTTGTTCAGTACTCCAACGGGTTTACACACACTTACCACACTTAAGCGCTTCCAAATATCTTATGCCACTTTTAAATAATAATACAATTATATATTTCTTGATTACAAAGAGAGCAGGGTGATACTGGAGGTTAATTGCAATACAGGTGAATAGTTGATCATGTTATTTATTTACTTCCAAAACTGAAATTTTTATCATGGTTTAGAGATTTTAGATTTCTTTCAAGAAATCATCTAGAGAATGAGGAAGCACTTAAAACTGATTCCTTAAGAATATGGATGGAATTAAAAGTTTAAAGATCGTCATAATTCTCAAATATTTAAACCATATCTCTGGTGTAAAACTCTGGCAAAGATAATTTGAGGACAAAATGAAAGTGACAATTGACTTAAAAATCATTTGTCTGAGCTATATCTTAATATTAGGAAGTCTTTGAACTATTTCAATTTGCTTGAAAAACACAAGTCTTAAAATAAATGCTTCCTTCGACAATAGCTCTTTGATCAGAAATATATTGTTTCAAAATAACAGATAAGAAGAAAACTCATTCAAAGCAATCAAAGAAAACAAAAAACACACAACAAACCAAATCAAATTTTCTTAATGGGATTCAAAATCAGAAGTACACAAAATCAAAACAACAAAAGAAAAATTTTCAGGAAATGATTTTGGCCAAAGATAAACTTGAGCTTTTGGATCCACTAGCATCTCATTGTAAAATAAAGGAAGAACTAAATCATATAAAATATCATGTGCGAGAAAGTTCTTTTATTAAGATAGTGATGCATGAGATACTACTTTGACCAAGCATTATTATTAAAAATAAAAAAGACTAAAAGAAAATAGAAAAATCCTTATTAAGATGAGTGCAATCCTACTCGTCGAACCTTAGGTCAGGGTTGAATTTACATTTCATATTTACTTATCTCTTTACTTTTCATTTAAAATTTTTCATGATGATACTGCATTTTTGAAAAGCTGAGAGAAAGGATGAAAGTGGACTTCCCTGATAACAGTCATATCATGGTTCTCTTGGTGCACCCACTTGTGTTCATAACTGCATTATTACAAATATTAACAGTGATAAATAAATCTAAAACAAAACCTACTCCTAAACGTACTCTAACTATTAAAGAAATCAAAATACTACGTAAATTCATGCTTTCAATGTAGCCATCAGAGTAACTCTAATCTTGCAATGGAAACAAAATAAAAAATTACTAGCAAGAATGGTGTTATATTGAAAAATGACAAAAATATATCATACTTACCTTTATCATCATCATTTAAAAACAAGGCAAGCATGATCTTACCATTCCGTTGAACATTCTTTTTGTATGAATCCTCCATCCATTTTGCAATTTTGTCATTATATGGGTTACAAAAATATGAAAAAATGAGATTGTAAAGCTTGTGAGAGTTATGGTGACCTAACATAACCATCAGCCTATACCAAAGTGCCCCATCCTCTTGACAAATTTTCCTTTCATTCCATATTTTCTCCATCTGGAGTATATAAAATGAGTGTGTTAAATTTACCTTGTTGATCTTTAAATAAAGTGAAGATAATCTTACCATTCCCTGGAAACTTTTTGAGATATGAATAGTCCAACCAATATGCAATCCTATCATAATATAATCAATTACCAACATGGGATTGTTTGAAAGAATTCACATGCCATAAATATTCCTGATGAGAATAAAGTATTAGACTATCAAGGAAAGAATCTTGTAAAAAGGTCGGATCAACATGGTGAGAACTTATCATGATTCGCGATCAAAAAATAAGTGTCTCATTCTCTTGAAACTTTCCATTGAGCTTAGATATTTCAAGGTTAACTATTTGAGGTGAACTAAATGGACCGACAAACATTTTTGAATAATCATCATTAGTAGTAATATTTGGTCGATTATACTTTTCAACCTCAAATAATTGATCATGGGAAAATTTAGATCCTTCTCGAAACACAAATTGAGATAAATCAATGGAGGATGCAATTTGAGACTCTTTGAAATCATTTCTTGATTTACCCATGGATAATTGATGAGAATAAGAATTAATATGTTAATGGGTAGAATTATTTTCCTCTTTATCTTCTATTTGGTAATCTCTTTGTAACTGATTATATAATGTTGAATTCTCTCCAAGGTAATATGGAACAGGCAATTGCACAACATTAGGATTGAAAATATCAGGGTACAAGGAATAATATATAGATGAATTGAGGAGACAAAATGCATCTCTTGAAATTATAGGTATATGCATTTCGAAATTTGGTTTTTTTCCCTCTCCTTGTATAAATTGATCAACCTTTGTTCTATTCTCTTTTAAAAAATACGAGACAGTTTCTAAGAGACAATTTGATTCATTGTGTAAGAGAAAATTTGAGAGCAAATCACTAGAGATAGAAGATTGATTAATAGTCGGCCTAATGATTTTGTCTCCCATTGATTGATCATCGATATGTTCAACTAAATTAGGGGGAGTTTTATTGTCCACATGATTATCAACTTCACATTTGACCTTTTTTAGTTTGGAAACAGTTATAAAATCTATGGTGACAACTATCATCTTTTAAAGTCAATGTTCCTTCTTCGACAGGAGAAGACATTGTTGAAAAAGAACAATTAGAGGTGACAATTGAATTTTGTAAAAGATGATGATGCTCATGATTTTCCAAAATGAAAGAAGTTGACAAAAATTGTGGTTCTTCAAAATATTCAAGATCAACATCAAAATTTGAACCATCTTGAGATTGAGTGTTAGTTCTTAATTCATATTGGTTAACCATTGATTGATCTTGCTTGTGAGAGAAACAAGATATTCAAACCACTCATTAATAAGCGGAATTTCTTTCAAAGGGAATCTAGTACAAACATTAATTAACCTAATTTCAAAATCATTGAATGATTCACCATTTTATTTCCTTAAGCAACTTAATTATTCACTTAATTCATCATAATCATAGTTGTTAAAATTTGATAAAAGCTCAATTACAAACTCAAACAAAGAATGAATAGAATTAGCCGGAAAAGATTTAAACCAATATTTAACCCGATCTCAGAAGGTGAGAGAGAACAATCTACATGTAACATTAGGATCAATGATATTATGTCTTAAACATTTATAAACAAATTTAGAAATATGATCTACTGCAGATGTGTTCCCTTCACCATCAAAGGTGAGTTCTGGAAAGAGATTAGTTGTCTTGTTGGAAATAAATGGTAGTGAGAAGTGGAAAGCATGTTCCAACATAGTGATTTGGGCAGGAGCCATGAAAAATTAAGAAATTGAATAAATTGACTCCAAATAGTTAGCTTGTCATCTAACATCCCTTGTAGTGCATTATAATATGACACCGAAGAAAGATTTATAAATCTGGAATTATGAAGGGTCGAGGGGTGAAACATTTAATCATTAATTCGACCTTGGCCCTCCTTCTAATGCCATTCGTTGATGGGCATAAGTGACACACCATCAACTGGAAGGTCAAATCTAGACCAAGGTTGTCTAAATAACCCAAGCTGTTTGGAATGAAATGACTCGACGGGTTTAATGGCTTCATTGGCCAACTAAAGTATTAAAAATAATAAAAGCAATGAAACTAATATAAAATCCATGATTCTAAGAAATGATATATTACTTACTAATGTTTATTAAAAAAAAAACATCAATATATAAATGACTATAAACAAGTTATATACAGTTTACAAGGTTTACTTGAAATCTTGTGAAAATGAATGTTTATAATAATGTTTCAAAATAAGATAAAGTAAGAACATATATATATATATATATATATACACACACACACACACACACACACACACACACACACACACATATATATATATATATATGAATGTTTAAAGAATTTAAACTAATAAATACTAAGTAAATACAATTGAAACAATGACACAGAAACAATCAAATCTAATTAATGCAATCATTGTCCCATTCATATATACACAAATCTGAATAAAAGAAAGCAATGCACTTACTAACCTCTCACTGATCAGCAGTACTAAGATAAATTCATCTCCTTGTATTTGTATGAGCTCCTCTTAACCTGTGTCAAGTGTAAACCTATGAAAAAAGAAAGCATGATACTTCCTAAATAAATTCAGGGAAGTGTTTCATATTTTGGAGTGAGTTTATAACAACAGAAAGACAAATAATTATATATTTTGTGACCTTGAAATGTCCAATAACTGAAAATGAAAGAAATTATAATTCTGAGGAATGGTGTTACCAACTATCTAGCATCTGTTGAAAACTCAAAATACTTGAATAGATGATCAGTCATAGATATAAACTAAACCAAAAGATAATGAACAACATAAAGAAAATCATGATATAAAAAATTATATGTAGAATAGTCTAAAGCTAATTCAATACAAATAAAGTTTCAGATTAAAAAATTATATAACAAACAATATTAACATTGCAAAATCTACAAAAGCACAAAAGACAAAGAGTAAATTGTTTTCTCATATATTTTGAACAAAATATGTTCATCATATGGTCCAGGAAGAAATTTTGGGATAATAGATTCTTAAAGATTGAAAAAATTAATATATAAATTATAGAAATTAACCATGTATTGATAAAAAAGACTAAAGCTAATTTAAATCAATACATAATTAATTATTCAAAAAATATGAATATATTATAATGAAAATAAAACCATTTTTTCACAGCAAAAAAACCATTAAGCAACCGAGAATAGCATATTCTTCTTTGAAAATACTCGTCCATTCCTCCAAAGATTCCAACCATTTGTTATTCCATTTGAAAAGAAGAAAAGTTTACAAAATAAATAATATACAAAAAAGAAAGGATCAAAACCCTCCTCTCAATTTCTTCCATCTCTTTGGCTCTGAACTTTTTCATATATTTATACAATGAATGAATAGTCTGGGCATCACTAATAATTTCTGCCACCTGAAATTTTCCTCATAAAGAGATACAAATATCTCTGAAATCATGCATTTGTTTGGGAAATTTTCTACAAGAATGCTAAATGGGTCCATTTGGGAGATGGGTTTTCAACCATTTCTTCAAATTCCTCATGGTTTGACTGCAATCAGTCCCGCAAAATCATGTCTTTGTTCTTGAGGCATTTCCAAATTTGATCTATTATTGCTCATAAATTTATTTGCAGCAATCCAATATTATTTTTGGATTAATCATCTTGAACATATTTAGATAATAAAATCAATCCATGATCATATCTGTACCAAATAACTGATAATAGAAACATGTGAAACAAAAAGAAACTTAAATTAATAACCTAAAAATTGTGAATAAAACAAAATCTAGAACAACAAAATCAAAAAAGAATTTAAGCTAACTATAAGTTCTAAACAAACATTGTTTATCATTTCCTTTCAAATATGATCTTTAAATTCTAGAAGCTTCAAGTTAATGGAGAAGAGAAAAATATTAATTTTGGTTTTTTACAAAATCAAACAAATGATAGATAATTTTTTTTCTTTATTATTATTTTTATTTTGAAATGAGATGCAAAATCAAAAAAGAATTTAATTAATTAATATCACCAAATGATTTTATGAAAATGAGAAACCAAGAAAGATATTATTTGATGAAGTATTGAACCCATTATTCAAAATAGTCAAACTTGCTAATGAGCAAAAGAAAGAAAACATAATCATAATTTAAACGAAAGTAAACACTTGATAAAAATTAATGTTTTTGTTTAAATTGAGATTTCTATGCTGGTTTCTAAATTTTGACATATACTCTTGTAATAAATGGCTCATACTATAGTGAATGTATTAAGTTTGTCTCAAAGCAAGCCAAGGTATGAAACTATTTGAAAAGGTTGATTCTGTAGTTCATTATAATTATCAAGATTCTAATGGGGGACCTTTAAATTTTGTAAAAATTTAGGGGGAGTTGTTGGGGCCCAACAAGACTGTATTCTAACCAACACATTTTTTCTTACTGAATTTGGATTTGTTATGAATACGTTCTGACATTTTTACCTGAAACACATGTTTTAGACTAGTTTCAGGACTAACCACAAACCATGTTTTCCACGAAGTGTAAATCCAAAAATGAAATGACCCACAAGCGGAAATGTTTATCACATATAACTGGATATGTTTCCTCAAGGGTATAAAAATTTAGAGGGATAAATCATTCTAGAAAAAACGTTATTGTGAAAATGGTGAGACAACTTGTAAATAACATACATTAGAAAGCATCATCAAATTAAATTATCCTCCCTTGAATTTATGTCTTATTTAATTCACCTTCCCTCTAAAATTGGGCTTATATATCCTTTGGTTACCTCATTCACTTGTATACATTCAATATGCTCCAGTGTGATTTTAAAATGAGAGACCCTTGCCTCTTATTTATACTTTTATGTAGCTTCCTCAAGGGGTTACCTTCTAACCATATTAAACCACTTTCCTTATTTTAGGGCTAACCCACTTCTAACCACTTGTCCACTTAGTAATTCATCCATTAACTTTATTATTTAAAAAATTCCTTTTGTATCCACTTTGAATTATAGTATACTCATCACTTCACTTTATTATTTACATTCTAAAATCTCTTAAACCATTTTCCTTATTTTAGGGCTAACCCACTTCTAATCACTTTTCCAATTAGTAATTTCTCCATTAACTTTATTATTTAAATAATTTCTTTTGTATCCACTTTGACTTATAGTACACTCATCACTTCACTTTATTATTTGAATAATTTCTTCTTTGCAACCACTTTGACTACTTTGACCTTTTGGGGTTTCTAGATGACTCATGAGGGTTCTCCAGCTTCACATGGCCATAACTCTCTAACCATGAGGATTTATGTCATGTTCCACTTACCACCAGAAATAGAATGACATGTACTATCCATCTATAATAGTCTTACCTGCAAATATTTCAAAACACATACCATTATCCATCAAAAAAACTTGACTCCATTACCTAAACCTTTGTGCTACCAGAATTTGCTACCGAACTTTCTTCAAGGGTTGACATAGTTGAAAATCTACCCAAATAATCAGAAATTTAAGTAAAGACTTATGATTACTCCATCACAACCTAGATCTATGTGATAGTATCTAGGTTCTGTTGGATTACTGAGAGGGGGGGTGAATCAGTAATAACGTAATTTTAATCCTTTTTCTTCAAATGTTATATCAATGTAGAATTATTATCCAATAATGAGCAGTAATAAATAAGCAATGAACAAATGAAC
>JASDQU010200927.1:4823-15617 GCA_032191745.1 Picea mariana | reverse complement strand
GGTTTTTGAGAACACTACTAGTAACTCTTACGGTCACCCTTCAACATGAAACTTTGTCTTTGCATGCATTTTAATCCATTGAACCTCTACACTGAGCCAATCCTTTGAGTTTCTTTTACTCCTTTGGTTCACCTGAGGAAAGTCATAGCATCCACTGCATTATCAAGTTTTGTTCCATGTCATGTTTCTGCTTGTGTGAATCAGTGTTCAAGGGAAGTATCTTCCTCAAGAGTTAGCCATCACAAATATCTTGTTGCAATACCCATGTTAGTCCATGTTCATTTGATCTACCAATTACATCTCTGTGTCAGTTTGATGGTGTTGATGGGGGATACATCAAGGCCCTCCTTCGATGAATCTATTCTTGTGGACTTCAACACATTATCCAGGAACTAGACTTAGAAACTAGTTAGTACCTTGGGACCTGCATGCCTCAATGGTAGGCCTCCTCGTATCTAACAGTGGGTTTACATCATTGATCTCTGATCAGATGATTCTATGGATGTTCGAATTGATCTCATTCATTCACATTCATTGGAATGTACTAGAGTACCTTGGGAATCATTGACATCAATGGTGATTTCCCTCGTGCTTGTTAACGGTTTACATCATTGACCGGTAATCAAGTGGTTTCTACCATGTTCGACATCAGGACATCTATTCACATGGTTATATTCGTACTACATAGGGATCGGTAAGAAGACCCTGGGTTGGGTTTTCACTCTTATGTATTCTTTGCCTAGGTTGTGAAGGAGTTTTTTTAAACTATGACACATATACTGTTACATAGATCCACTTTGTATTGGTCATGGCTATGTCTTGTCATCTCATAAATCCATTGTGTATTTCTCTTGGCTACGATCAGTTCAGGTCATAAGGAGTATAGATCCACATTGTATCTGTGGTGGCTATACCATTTTGTCAATATAATTATGGATCCGCAGTGTATTTTATGGTGGCCATACCTAAAAAGTCTTTATCACTCAAGCATAGGTAAGCCTGCCTTGGGTTTGAAACATGTCATAATATTTGTTTGATGGTTGTGTTTATCTTTTTCCGGTTTCTCTGCATCGATACCCTTGCTCGAAAAAGTGTACAAAGTGCTTCAGTCATCATCGTTTTCTAACTTCATACTTTGGGGGGCAATCTGTTACACCTCAAAATTACTCACTTCGATAGTATCACAAGTGTCATCATTACGAGTATTGTAAGTGTCGCATCTTGTCCACAAGTGTTGCATCTTGAATTTAAGTGTTGCAAGTGTCAAAAATAGTATGCTTCCATATTGCCTATGTCGTGCCCATAAAGACATCATGAAGACACTTAAGACACCTCAAAGGATGATTTGGAAGAAGAAAAATCACTTGGCAGGAAGTACAAGTCCTTTTTCATTGAGAAAACCACTCAAAAAATGCATTTTGTAGAGGAGCGCTCCCCTACCCACTATCAGGGAGTGCTGGTGCTCCCTGAGCCTCTTTGGGGGAGTGATTGAGCACCCTGTGCACCCTTATGGGGGAGTGCTACCCTCTTTTGAGAACATTCTGGGTTTGTTGAGGCAAATTAGGGAAGAATCCCTCAAATCTTGAAGGTAGTTGGATTCGAATAGATGGTCAAGGCATGAACTTAGGGGAGATCCTCAATTGAAGGAGAGGAATCCTCATCTCATCCCAAATATATCTCAAGTGTTTGGGCTCCTCCAAGGTTATATAAGGATTCCTTATCATGGTGAAAGGAATAATAGAGACTACAGTTGGATGCCAAACTTATGATCCTATAAGTGGTATTGACAGAGAATGAAAATTGAGATTGATAAAAAACTTATGATCCTATAAATGGTATTGACAGAGAATGAAGTGGGAGAATCACAACAAAATTATGATCTCATGAGTGAGATGCCATCAAATCCATCAGTGGAGATTGATTGAGGAAAGGGGTTGGACAAGGAGATCTGAAAGAGGCTGTTGCACCTTCATTCAAAGGATTGTAAGTAATTTTTCTAGTTCTCATTAATATAATCAATGCTTGGCCTGTTTATTTCAAACTTGTACTTGTTCCATATGAGTTTTTCTGTAGTAGATGGATCTATGATTGAGCTAATCTTAGTAGAGTAGGAAGTCCATTGTATCTTTGTTTGTTTTGCAGGACCTATCAAGGAGCTCAAGATTGAAGCTTAGCCTGGACTTTGCAAGGACAAACATCGTTCATAAGGTACATATATTTCTCTTTCTCTTTATTTCATTAGCTTGATTAGGTCTAAAGGAAGTCAGTTTCCATGTTAATCACCTTTTTTCTTGGCCTTAGGAGTTTAGAGACCAAGAGAGAATCCACTTGTTTGCAGGGGGATTCACCTTCAACATTCCTATACATCGAGGCTTCTGAATAGTATGAATTCCCCCAATATGACTCAGAATAGATGGTGACATTCTCTCAACATGACTTGCAGAGGGTAGTGGCTCATATCCAACATTATTCACGGAGGTTGGTGATGAATCTCCAACATGGCTGTCCGACGTTGGATATGTGACACCAGTATGACTCATAGTGACTGGACTTGTGGTTGCGGTGGGTTGTGGCGTTTGAGACGAGGGTTCTGGGAAAGACTGATTTTGAGAAATGGTAGGCCAGGAAGAGTTTGTTTATACACCATGACCATGTTCGTCAGGATAGTATATTCCTCCAAACTGATTCACAGTAGGTTTTAAAGGCATCGTCGCCGAGGAATTCTCTTGCGAAAATAAAGAGATGTGACAAAGGTTACTCAGGTGAGGTTATATGTTTTCCCCATATGAAGGGAATTTGTGAAAGGGGTATCCCATACTATAAAACTGACTTCCTCCGTATGAAGTACCAGAGGATAAATTTGGGTCTTCCATGGGAAAAATGTTCATAGGAACTGGCATGGATGGGGTGTAATAAGTAGAACAACCACCCATCTGAGCACTTTCTTCTAGAAGAGTGAAGCTAGGATTGGATCCATGGCGAGGAAAATTCCAACCTCCCACTATGAGATTCATTTGAGGGATATGACTCCCATCAAACGAAAAATGTAGAAAAAGGAGACATCATGCCCCCAGGTCCAAAACTAGGATTCATATAATAAGGAGAGGGAGAGGACGACAAGTGTGATGACATTTCTGACGTACTAAGAGAAATATGATTAGAGGCCCAAGGTGTTGACTGAGTATCATGGTTCTTCATACCATTAGGAAACACAGATAGATTCATCCCCATGAAATGAGAAAAGACCATGGGGTGGGTAGCGCTAACTGAGGGAGTCATGGGGGCTCCACTATCAATATTAATGAAGACTCAAGATGCAATAAAAAATATTAAGGCCAACTGATAATCAAAGAGAAAAAAAAAATAAACAAAAGGGAAATATGCACACAAACATGACAAAATGGCTGAAAGGGGCCTCCCCCGCTAAAGTAGGTATGCCTCTCCCAAGAGGGTCTTGAGACTCCCTGCAAAAGATCAGAGGTATCAAAATCAGTTATAAGGGCCCTCATGGGATTAACAACCAGTCAGCTAGATCCCCTCAAAGAGGTAATCCTCCATAAAGGATGTGTGATTTCTGACCCTTATTTGAACAAAGGTACCTATAAAATAACCCATGCAAGTAACCTATGTGGTACCTATGTCAAGCAACTAAGCCAACATGATATAACCGATGCGTAGGTGAACAGTCGTAAGTTAGGTCTACCATATGGGAAGGGTATCAAAGCCTCAAATCTCAAAAGCACTGCCTCTCATAGTGGTAAAGGTACTAGCAAGACCCCCATATGCAAATAGATCCCCAAAAATATCTATGATGCTAAGAAGGTATTCGGGGGATATCCCCACAACCAAATTCACATGAACTCATGCTTAACTCTGATGTAAGTGGAGCCTCCTAACATCACCAATTATACAATGGATTTCACCACTCCCTTAGTCAGACATATATGTTTAATTTAATAGCCTTGGAGAAGTTTACTCACAAAATCGTATTCCAAGGCTCTAAATCCTAAGCTAGTTTGTGCACCCTAAAAAACAAAATCATTTCTAATCTATTTTAAATTTATTTGAGTTACTTTTAGTGGCCTTGTTTACTAAAAAAGGTACAGTCATGAAACTAATGATGTTATGAGTCAACAATTAAAATAAATGCAAAGTCCTAACTTCAATTCCCAATAAATGATAAACTTTTCAAATTGAAACTTTCAATTTAATTATGCAATTCCAAATAATATGCAATCTTTCCATACATGTACTGATATCAACGGTAAGAACCCAAAAGATCAAATGCCAACAATGCAAAATGTGTATTTTTGTATTTTCAATATAAAAGAATGAAAATGCAAGGACTGGACAACAACTTGATATAAAGACCTTACTGTATGTAAACAGAGACAAACCAAGTAGAATATCAAGAAGAAAAGGATGATGAGAAAGAAACAATGCCCAAAAATTCAACCAAAGAAAGGTTTCCTATCACTCTGCAGGTGCTTAATAGTCATGATAGAGACCTAAGAAGACTCAACAACCACCAAAACTTACCTAGCAAACATAAAACTCAGCAATCAAGCAAGAAAAGATGATATACGCGACTGTTCAAGAGAAAACCGCATATATACGCTTCCTATAGAATGACAACTCACGTATGTACGCGAATGTCAGGCAAAAAACTGCGTATATGTGTTGAAACACTGCCAGGTTAAGGATAAGGCCAATAAACTTAGAATCAAAATGAACAGAGGTTATCAAGGAATCAGACGATAAGAAACTCAATATAAACAAAAGCAATCAAAGGATAAAAACACTCCGAACCCCTAAAAGAAGATTCAATCCCCAGTATGGTCACCAATTATGTTGTAAGGAATTTCACTTTATGGCTTGGGATAAACTACAACATATGGAAATGACTACAAAAATCAACTCTAATATCAAGTATGATATATAAACAAACATGCTAATAGGACAATATAAAGATCCTACCTCATTCATACATTTGATGAAGTCCACCTTTGAGCACTTGAATCAATGCGATACACCTGCAACTTGTCCTCAACAACCAAGATACACAAGAATATGGTGATAATATATAAATTTAGCACATCTAATAACATAATTCATCAATATTCATAACAAATACACCCATGGAATAAAAATTCAAATATTTGCAAGACATTAATTAGACAAGAAAAGAGTATTTCTATTCAAATGTAATCAATAGAAGTGTATGAATGACAAACTTTTGTGTCGTCGCGTTTGGAATTGAGAAACTAAGTCTCTTCTAGCTGGGCCTCCACCACTTCAATCCTCCACCAAATTCAAGCTCATATAAGAGAGACAATGAGGTTATCCATCAAATAGGGAAGAGGTGGGAGTTGAACAATGTGTTCAAACTTAAAAGGACAAAGGGATGCAGACTCAATATGAAGTGCATAATTTCTCCATAGTAATTTTTCTCTCAAAGTTGAATTCTTCTCCTCCTTTCCACATCTTGGATATGGCCCATTTATATCCTTCAAATGGAACTGAATGGTTGAGTCAGAACATTTCCAGTATATGGAAAGTCAAGGATCATGGATCTCATGACGTGACATGGAAACCCAACACCATTTTTTAAATTTTGAGCACAAAATCCGATGTACGTGGGATGTAATGGTGCAACCTGTGTATACGCATTCTCTATAGCTATTAGGGACCATATATGTGAAAAATAAAATTTTTAGCTTTGGGAACTGCAAAAAAGGAATTCAAGTCTACAGAGGGAAATGGAGAAAGGCCCTGTGATAAAGTTTGCATGGGGTGATGAAAATATTTCTATAATAGGTGCTTTAATATTATTAATAAGCACCAGCGCATTTATGTTATTAATACACACTGGTGCTTTTGTGTTATTGATAAGAATCGCCACTTGTTTGTTACTAAAAATAACTGATCCTTTCTATTTCTAATGCACCAGAGGGTTTTTTCTAGGTAACATATGGGTGCATATTATTTTATACATCATCGATGTCTTCTTATTGTTAGGTAGCTAGAGAGGTAGTGGAGGCCATTCAATTTAAGGTGGAATAGGTCCACTATATTTTTAAATAAGGCCCATTATCGTAGATAGATATCTTAGTATAGATATAATAAATGTAATAGGACTTCTTAAAAGGTTTTTCTTCAATGTTAGGTAGCTATAGAGGTAGTGGAGGCCATTAAACGTAAGGTGGAATAGGTCCACTATATTATTAAATAAGGCCCACTATGGTAGTTAGATATCTTAGTATATATATAATAAATGTAAGAGGACTTCTTATAAGATTTTTCTTCTAGAAGGTTCCTCCTTTAGAATGATCTTAGGTTGTTAGTAGCACTATATAAAGGGGTTCAAGAAATGTAATGGGATATGAGGAAGAATTATTTTATTTGGAGTGGTAGCTCAATAGGAGGATTCCCCCTTGAAGAGGCAAGTGAACAAGAGAGGATCCGTTCCATAATAGGATCCATTGTATGGTATTTCCCTACCATAAGGGTTTGATAATAATAAAAGTGTGGTTATTCTATATTTTTCTTTGAATATTTTTTGTGTTTCTGCATACAAGTATTTGGTTCTTAACAATTGGTATCAGAGCACTTTCCTTGACAGGAACTGTGGGAAAATTTTTATTCTATTTTTACAGATTTTTTGGAGAAGAAAAAGAGGGCCACAACATTATGGACGATTTCTGTATATTTTTGTACAAAATTCACAAAAAAGGGTTGTATATATTAGTTCCTCTCAGAAAAACAATCAATTAAAAAAAATCATCTGAAATGGAGTTCGGGAAGTAAAGCTATTGACATTTTAAAATATGCAATTTTCAAGGTTTTTTCCATGGATGACCGCACAATTTTTCTGATTTATGTAGCAAAAGGAGATGAATTTTCCAAAAACAATTATAGATATGAGTTCTTCTTTCAAAAATATCCTATTTCAAAAAACAAAATCACCCAAATCAGAGCTCTGAAAGTGAATATATATCCTATTTAAAATCGACCATTTTCTAGGGTCTTCATGACGATGACGGGACTGCAGAGTTCATAAGTTTTCACAGGGTGCTTAGATTGCTACTAGATTAGTGTCATTGGCTAGATTATTTTTATTTATTTCTTCTGGAATATTATATGAGGTTTTTCTCATGGATATTCGATGCATTTCAGCCTCTGCAAAATTTCTAATGTCCCTACATGCTCTCGATGATATAACAAGGGAACACCTTCATATTTATCCTGCCATTTTGATAAAATATGCTTGAGAAGAACTTGCTTGGCATGATTTAGAGTGTGATTGTTCTTATTGGTAATTTACTCTTGCAATTTAGGAGATCCAAGAGAGATATAACAGTCATATCATTGAGAATTACATCTCGGCATAATATAACCAAGAAAGATATGCTTGGTATGATTACGAGGAATATTGTGAGGATTGGTATATGGACAATTGTCATTTCTGGGATGACAGCCACTTTCATATTTTATATGATGAATCTACTCCACCTTGTGTAGAGAAAGTCAATGTGCCAAATCAAGAGTCAATTATGATTACCAGTTCCCAGCCTGTATATTGTACAATGGTATTGTTGCTTCCAGACTCAACTTTGACCCTTTCCCACTATGTGGATGGATCTTCTTATTTGGATCCACATGACAGGTGTCATCCTTTGGTGCATAATTTTTCAGTTGGTTATTGGATTCTGATAACTTCCACGTGGAGTTCACATGAACACTTGGACATGGGGCCTCAGTTTAAAATGGTGTTTGGACTACTTCAACATGGTGGCCTTAATTTCTACATGGGACCTTGGTTCTCTAGTATACTCCATCCCTATGGTACACATGTATCCATGGGACCTAGGTATATGGTTGTACACCCTCATAAGAAGCATTGAGGATAACGCTTTCATAATGGGGATGGAACGTTATGTAGCTAGAGAGGTAGTGGAGGCCATTCAATGTAAGGTGGAATGGGTCCACTATATTATTAAATAACACATACTATGGTAGTTAGATATCTTAGTATAGATTTAATAAATGTAATAGGACTTCTTAGAAGGTTTCTCCTCTAGAATTATCTTAGGTTGTTGGTAGCACTATATAAAGGGGTTCAAGCAATGTAATGGGATATGAAGAAGTATTGTGTTTGGAGCGGTAGCTCAATAGGAGGATGCACCCTAGAAATTCAAGTGAAAGGGAGAGGATCCCTTTCATAATAGGATCCATTGTATGGTGTTTCCCTACCATAAGTGTTTGATAATAATAAAAGTGGGGTTCTTCTATATTGTTCTCTGAATAGTTGTAGTGTTTCTGTATACAAGTATTTGGTTCTTGACACTTATTAATAAAGAACTGGTGCATTCTAAGAAGAAATCCCCGATGCATTTTATAGTTAAATCCTTGGTGCTTATAAGACAAATGCCCTAGTGCTTAAATATTTTACCTCTCTGATTCTTGACATTAAGTGTACAACACCGGTATGGTACGTGTATGTACGCATTGGTGCTTGTACCTCATAAAAACGCACCAATTTGTAAACATATGCTAACACCTCCAGCTACCTAGATTTTTTTAGTTATAATCAATTTCCATTATAGTATCCACAAAAAAAATTTGGTATAAAAAACATATGTTGTAGCAGAGGTTTTTTTGACAATTCTTTCAAATTTTATAACACTAGAAACCTCCACTAAAATTACTTTTCCTTGTAGTGTAAATATTATTGAACTTCTAGATCACTATTCTAATTGAGATTAGATTTATTTTTATCCACTAAATGATAGTGTGTCACATGTGTGACACTCATGGAAATATTTAATTGATTCCATGGTTGTAGATAGGTTAGTTTTCAGATTTGGGGTTTGTACTTGAGAATTTGACGCAAAGTTTTAGTTGCGTGTAATGCTACAAAAAATACATCATCAAATACTACAACAATTTAAGTGACAAGAAAATGCGACCAGAGATTAAATATGGTGGACATTTTGAACTGCTATAGCGATTCAATTTTTCTGTCCAAATTATTATAGATGACTCTAAATTTGAAACTACATGGAAACTTACATAATTATAGAATCCAGCCATTCACCAAATGATTTTTCAAGCCCTTGTGGTAAATCATAATGATAAATATTTTCATATGGTGTAATAACTGAAGAAAAAGAATAATCTTTGTACATACTAGACACATATGTTCAAAACGACTAGAAATTTTAAGTGAATCTAGCCTCCATACACTATAATGACCAGAAACACTCTAGAACATGGCCTTTGGTACCCATGGAAATATTTTTTGAAGTAAGCAATTCCAATTTCTCATAATATAAGCAAATCATAGATGTGCAAGGTTGTTTACATTGTAACTACTATAGCCATACATTATCAAAACAAAAATAAAATATGGGAGTCAATTTGTAATACCCTGGTTTTGAACCCCATATTAAATATTGAATTTTGTTAAGTTATGAAAGGACAGAGTGCCTAAACAATTAATAAGAGGCCAGTGTGCCTAGGAAATGTATTGTTGGATTATTATTAATATAAAACACATCGTTGGCTGCTAGACGGACAAGGAGAAGAGTTATAGGGGCTATGATTACATAAGAGAGGGGGCTTGAGGGGATAAGTATTTACCTTGTACTTTTTTTACCCATTTTGTTTTAATGGAGAATAACCGTTACATGAGCTTCTTTGGGGGGAAGACCAAGTGGCTCCTTAATTCCAAGACTTACATAAACCCATCCTTGGTTTGTTTGGGGGGTTCTCACTTTCATTCTCCTTCTTGTTCTCTGGTTTCTTTACTCATTCACTCAGTCACTCAATTACTCAATGATCACACCTTTCACTCTGTTTTCATTCCATTCATTCTTTCACCCATTCATATTTCCTCATTGGTTTCTTCACTGGGGAAAAGAAAGAGAACTATCTGAGAGAAACCATGGTTGTGTTGGCTGTAGAGATTGCTAGTGTATTTCAGCCATGAATCAAAGCTTGCTTGTCTGAGATGTTTTGGCCTGTGTTCAGTTTTTCTCACAACCGCTAGTCCTGAGAGTCCCATCTTGTATATTATATACCAATTGCACTAGAGCCCTGGAAGGATATGGACATCCCGAGGGACTGCGTGGCAGAGAAGGGGATCCATTCTCTTAGGTTTTGTATCCTGGGTAGAAGAGATATGGTTGTATTGGATAGTTGTGGGTGCTGAAAAGCCTATGAGATCTTGAGTGCTGACTAGTTTTGGAAGCCGAGTGACACTTTGGAGCCATCCTTATGGATTCATAGCCCTAGCTCAGGGGTGACACTACTATTGAGACTTGGAACAACAATGTCTATTGTTTGGTGGAATGTCCTTGGTATGCATCCATTTGGTGATTCACTTCATTAAAGATAAGTGCTCTATGTTATGGTTTTATTTACTTATGTACTTATTCCACTGTGTATTTATTTATCTATGAATTTCGTATCCATAGTATGGATTCTTGATGGTTATTGTTGTGTGAGACATGTGGTTCATCTTAATTATGTTGTAGAATGAATTTTGATCTATGCATGTGAATAGCGCATGCTTCTTTATTAATTACAAGTTAGATCAGAGATCAAAGGAAGTCCAAAAGTGGGCTTGAGGTGGCATAGCCCAGCCTGGGAGTGGTTGGGTACGTTACGGATTGGTATCAGAGCCATAGGTTGAAAAATCAAGCTAGAATGGGTTGTATCTATTAGACAAGATATTTTGGTTAAGATCAAGTACGCCTTGAATCAGGAAGCTCAGGATAAATGGTGTTATAG
>JASDQU010200926.1:19265-32073 GCA_032191745.1 Picea mariana | reverse complement strand
ACAAATCAATTTTGATATTCCTATATTTGAAGGGGTAATAAATGTGATGTCATAGATAAATGGTTAAACCTTTTAGAAGGGTATTTTTCTATCCACAACTTTTTTGATAGAGAAAATATTACATTTGCGCTCCTCAAGGTCGTCCCCCATGTCAAAGATTGGTGGGAGACTTTCTATGAGCAAAAATAAATACAGGGATCCAAATTATTTGCAGTTACACCCACTTGGGGTTCCTTCAGGGATGTTATTAAGGAACAATACTACCATGTTGGAAGTTATGACTATTTGTATACAAGATGGACCATATTGCGGTAGGAACAAGACCAAACAATGTCAGAGTTCACCAATGTCTTATACCTTGCGCACCAAGTTGGGTATCAAATATTCTGAGCGACACTTGGTGCTCAAGTACCCCGAGAGTCTGCATAGATACATCCAGACAAAAATGGAGTTTTTGGACATCTCATCCTTGGGAGCGACCTATCGATATGTCATCAAAATTGATAAATATACACCAATAGTTCCTAAGAAAAGGACCAAGAACCTTCACTCATAAAATGTAAAATTGGAATAAATGATATATACAAATTATATATTATCAGAAATTGAAAACAAATCTCACATCATCACATTCGTAAAATATTGTTTGATCACATTTATAGGAAGAAAACAAATGGCTCATATATCAAAGAACCTTAAAAGAGTTCTTCATTAGAATAAAAATAAGATTTTGATGAGTCAATTTCAAATATCTTATCCTTAAATACTTAGAGTTCAAAGATACAATCAAAATTAACCCCGAATTAGTTCTTTGGGATATTTTAAAAAATGATAAAGTCTTTATAGTCTGATGAAAAATTAAAGCGTTTGTCTAAAAACGCTGGGATTGGGGCTCTTGTGAACCAAAAAATAATAGAATAGAATGGAGTCACTAAAATCAAAGCAAGAGTAAGGCTGGACCCGAAAAGAAAACGAAAGAAAGGATAAAAAACCAGTATTGTTCTTCATGGAAAGAATAAACGTAACTCGATGATTTCTGATCTAGAAAAATAAAATTTTGGGGATAAATGTGATCTTTAAACTTACTATAATGAATTTTTCCTTGACTTATTTGCTTGTTGATGCACCTTTTATATCTTTGTTTGTTGTAGTTATGTGACCGATATCAACTGCTTCCGTTGAGCCCCTGGTCATCTTTATTATAGCCCCTTTTAACCATTCTTCAATATATTGTCGCAAATGAGCAACAATCACCTCTTGTTTGACTTTGATTTTGAACAATTCATTTTCATATTCTCTATAATCAATTAAAATATTTTGCAATGTAGTTTCGATATCCTCATTTCTATTTGAGTATTCAACAAGCCAATTATCAATGTCATATTTAGTATATTCAATCATACTATCGAACTTCTTTGCTGATAATTTATTTATTTTTTCTACACTTTCTTCGAACTATCATCTTGTTTGAAGCATCGAGTTTGAGATTAGCTTTGGTTCTCCTACTTCAATGGTCCTACCCATAAGATCTAATCCAGTCAATCTAGAATAAACTTCTGTCTTTTTTGGATGTTAACTCATTGAGTTCATTTGATAATTCCCTTAATACATGAGCCCGGTGGGTTAACTCAAGTGGATGAGTGTCGTTGTTTGCTCAAATGAGGTTCTGGGGTCAAATCTCTGGCCATGAGATTGTTTAGGGCATCACTTGATGTCCCCATTGGGTTAGTCCCATAATCAGACCGAACGATTTACCCTGTTTACCATCCACAAAATGTGGGGAAGTACTCGAGAGTTTCCCGTGCTGTATTCTCAGGAAAAAAAAATCCTGGTGGGTTAGCTCAAGTGGATGAGTGTCGTTGTTTGCTCGAATGAGGTTTTGGGGTCGAATCCCTGGCAAAGAGCATGTTTAGGGCCTCACTTGATGTACTCAACAGGTTAGGACCGTAATCAGGCCGAACAACTTACCCCGTTTACCATCCACAAAATGTGGGGAAGTACTCGGGGGTTTCCCGTGCTGTATTCCCAGGGAAAAAAATTCCTTAATACATTAATTATTTGAATCCAACATGCATTTAGTTATTTTATATGAGCTTGAGAAGGTAAATCTTCTTGTTTTCTTTCATATTCAGTCATTGTTGAGACCTTCATAATGAATGTGGCAAGTCTATCCTTGAAAAATCCTTCCTCATTTTCAATGTCTGCTTTCAAATATTCTCTGGTATTTTGAATCCCATAATGAAGAGAAACAAAGCTACTTTCTAGATCCCATGCATTTAAAATAAGAGACACTATTTTCTTAATATTTTGTTCAACATAATGTCTGGTTACAACAAATAAGCTTGAGGTCTGGTTACAACAAGTAAGCTTAAGGTCTTGGTTGAATTGTTGCAACATGGGTGGCTAATATTGGTGGAGGAATTAGAGTAAACTCGAATTCTTGTATCTTTTCTTTAAGTCTAGCTCTACCATCTTCCATATCATCTTTTGAAACATCTAGATAATCTTTTGTAACCTTATGAATCTTAGCGATTCCAGATGGAAGCATGTTCTTAAGGTTAAATGTAGAACACGTTTCGCCCTTTTTGTTTTTTGAAATGGTTCTTTCAAAAATCATTTTTCTTGAATCTTTATCAAATAAAGCATTATATACAGAAGAATGATTCTTCTTTTGAAAACTCTTTGTCTTGAATAGCGAGTTCGACCACATATTGTATATTTTCCTTTACTCATTCTTCATCATCGAGGAATTGGATATTTTCTATATCAACTTCTAAATCCATGTCTTCAACGGGGATCTCGCTCTCAGGTATGTGCTCTTCAATTTCTTACTGAGAATTAGTGTTCTTTCTTTTTACTTGCAATTTATGAGACTTTTCCAATTTTCCCCGAGGAGGGTTTTTATCACCTCCATCATCTGAATTATTCTTTGAAGACTTTTTTTGTTGAGATGTTGTAGATTGAGAGTTCTTTTTGGATAGGGTGCTCTTTTGGGAAATAATAGGAGATTGAGCATTCTTTTCGTTAGAGGGTTTTCCTTTTTTCTTATATTGATCTGCGGTACTTATGATGGTTCAAATATCACCTGCTTTCCTTTCAATACATTCAAATTGAGGATAATGGTTGTCTCCTTCTTCTTATCCACATATAAAAGTATTAAAAAGTGTATTACTGAATCCAACTGATACCATGTGATTATGAAAAAGATGATTAGGGTCAAAACCCTTAATCTCTTTTGCAAATTCCATGTTATATTGATCAAATTGTGTAGCATATTCATCAATTTTAACAGTTCCTCTTAGAAAAAACTCGCCAACCTTCCAAGGTAATGGGATAAACTGCTTCTTTTTTTTTCCATAGAATAAACGCAACCAAGACTTGTATTGCCTTGCCACTTCAACAACAAATAATCTGTCTGGAACATAGTAAGGAAGATAAATGAGTTTTTTTATGAGAGCAATAGATCCTTATAATATTTTATTTTTCCATCTCTTCTACAATCCCCTTCTTATCCAGAAAAGTTAATGCTTCCTTTGACAATCTAGATGTATTTTCTCTAAATACTAGCTTCTTAAAAATAGACACAAATTCATTATATACTTCCTAAAAGTAGTGACAACATAACAAAAGTAGAGGATATGGTTTAGGATGAGGATTAGTTTCCAAATGCAATTTCTTGACAATGTCTTCAGAAATTAGGTTTGCTTGAGAACCAATATCAGATAGAGTATCAATCTTGGTATGCTTTGAAATTACCCCTATGTGGAAAAGCTCTATTCTTTCTTTTTCATGTTGAGTTTCATTGAGGTTACTACTTGAAGAATTAGTACTGGAAATAGAGTCCTTACCTTGAAAACCCATGGCTGTGATTTTTGTTTCATCTCCCGAATCAGATCCTAAATCATGTTGTGTAGTTGCAATAGTCTTTGGTTTAGTTTTGTTGTTGAACTTTTTGGGTCTCATTTTAGGATGAAGTTTCCAACAATGGTCTTCATCATGGCCATATTTTGAACAATGTTTACAAGATATTTTCTCTCCCTCTTTCTTGACTGAAGCACTCTTCTTTCCATTTCCTTTGAATTTCCTCTTTCCTTTGTCTCCATTAAAAAATGGCTTCTTGCTGCCCTCTTGCTTCCAAATGAGTTGCCTATACACAAACTTCATCTAGATTTGTAGGGTTAAACATGATAATTTTGTGTCTCGATAAAACTATTCAATCCTCCATTGTATTTGAGTAAAGTTTCTCGAGAAGATAAATCTATACCCAAAATCAAAGCTCTTCTTCTAAATTCTTGAGTGTAACTTTTCACACTTTGCCCTTTAGCTTGTCTAATTTTTTTCCAATCCATGGTAGATTTCTGCATGTATGATAATGGGTAAAATTGCCCTTTAATTGTAACAATAAAATAATTCCAAGAGGATAAAACCTTACCATGTTTCTTCATGTCCTCTTGAGTTTTGGCTTCCCACCAAATGAGTGTTGCACTTTCCAATCTAAGAGAAGCAAGATGAATCTTAGTTTCATCATCTTGGATTCTTTGTATCCTACAATACACTTCAATTTGATGAATCCAATTATCCAATTTCTCAGCCTTTACCTCTCCATTGTACATAGGCAATTCAAACTTAATATCAAGCTTAAGCAAAGGAGTTTGTGGAGGAATTTTACCATGTTCTTTTGGAGAATTTGGAGGTGGTTGTGAAATGGTATAAGACGTGGAATATGGAGGTGAAGGAGGTGGAGTATCACCATTTCCTCCATTCCCTTTTGGAGTCTTATCACCACTATATTCATTACCTCTTGGAGGATTTGAGATTTCACCTTGCAACCTTGCATTCATTTCTTCAAATAAAACTTTTACCATTTCTGTCATATCATAAAAGGCTTTTATGAAAGTTTCATCTTCCGAAGTAGGAATTTCATGACTCTCTTCATGAGCCATACTTGGTTAATGCCTCTTTGAAGCTTGAGGTGAATGTATGGTTCTCCTTCTTGAAAGTTGAGAACTTGGATCTACAAGTTGCCCTTCTCCTCTTGTGAGCTTCAACCTTGTAAGCATTAGAAAACAAAACCCTTGCAAACAATCAAACCTTCAATTTTTTTTTTCTTTGATACCAACTTGATCTGAAAATGAAAAAGGTTTGTATATACAAATTTGCATGTGAAAAATGTATGTGTCTTAGGAAATTGGATCAAGTTGCAAACACATAAACTTAAAGAGTTGAGTTCACCCCTCTCTTGGGCTACATCTCCCGGTCCAGCTTCCAATGGATCATTTTCATTATATGCTCAAAGTGTTAAAATTAGTGCTTTATAATGTTGAAAATGCAAAATAGATGGCTCCAATGGCTCTAAAATGTCCAAAAACCCATAGCTGGGCTCTTCCTGCACCTGTTTTGGCAAAAAATTGAAGAAAATACACTTCTTGGAAGTTTTCCCCAATAACTTCTTGTCTCTGCTCACCAAAATGCACCCACTGTGTCACTAACCCGACCTCTGTGTGTTTTTCGTGCCAAAACTCAACACTACAGGTCGTTCCAGAAAAAGGGAAAAAATGTCACACCGTTAGGGGCTAACACCTTTCCCGGTGGAGGATATGGTCGCATGGCCCCATGTGGCCAAGGTTCAGCCTGAATTCCCGTACCCGTCGGCTAGTCCTGTTGGTTCCCCATGTTACTGGTCGTATGGAGGTAGGTATTGTGACTAAGGGATGGGGCTAAGCCTCGACCCTTTTTCCGCCAGGACTAATTGTTTAATTAAGCTTAAATATAAGGTGTGAACTATAGGGTTAAGAATTTCCTGTAGGCGGGCTGGTAGCCTGGTCTATGCCAAGACTTTGCCCATGCCCAGAGGTCACGAGTTCGACTCCAGTGGAGCCCATACCAAATTTTACCAAACAAAGGGGGTGCTATGTGGTGGCCCCTGGCTAGGCCACGTGGCACCCTTTCATTCGCCCATGACATGCCATGTGTCAACAATGGATTGGTCCACATACCCATGCATATTCAACCTCTGCCAAATCACCTACCTAGTCAGCTTGCCATGTCACCAGTCCATGTCAACGGTACAGTCGTATGGTCAGCTGCCACGTGGCCTGTATGGACTGTGCGGACTATACAATCAACATTTTTTTGCCTATTTGGGAAAATGGATAGAACGCGATATCTCCCTCATACAAACTCTGTTTGAGCCCATTCAAGTTGCATTGGGATCATGAGGACGGGATCTACGCAATGAATCTATTTTTGAGCAATTTTGAACACTTTGATTTTTGAGCATTTTTTGATCCCCTGGATCACTTGGAGCCCACATTAGAGATATTTCTAGTTACTCTATGTTGGAGCCCTGGAGGGGATGTAGATTGTCTGAGGGGCTATAGTGTAGAGAAGGAAATATCATCTCTTGGGAGGTGTATGATGATGGAGAAGAGAGTTGGGTGGTTGGAATCATTGTAGGAGTAGAGTAACTATGTTATAATGGGTATTTGAGTTATTATAGTAGACTTTAAACACTCGTAGTATCCCATTCGTCATTGTGGAATCATAGCACCAGCTCAAGGGTGGTTGTTGAAGAGATAATTAGTGCAATTAAGCCTATGGCTAGGAGGAACATCCTTTGTCTATAGTCGATTATGTAAAACGTTTTTAAAAGATAAGTGTTTTTATCACTATGTTATTTATTGTTTAATGTTGTGATAGAATTCCGGATTTACTCTGTATTTTATACGTATGAATTTCATTGTGCGTGTGTGTTTAATTGTTGTTGTGCATGTTTAAACCATTGCATTGATGTTTTTAATTATTAATGATAATAACATGCATGTGTGTCATGTTGCACATATTTTCCACATAAAAATTGGTATGTTAGTCGATTTTAGTAGTAACATGGCTCAACAAGGAAGTTGGGTATGCCACAAAGTGGTATCAAACCTCTAGTTGCAACACCAATCCTGCCAAATTCTACTACATCAAGGTAGAACTTTGTTATGTCTATAGAGTTGGGGTGACAACTCAGTCTTATCTAGCATGAGGAATTGGGGTCAAGGCTCCAAGCTTTTGATTTTAATGAGATGGTTATTTATGGGGGGGTTTGATTTGGCCTCAAAGTGGCTGAATTCATCTTAGACGCCCAATTCAAGCGTTTTCACAATCACGATGGTCCCGAGCTCAAAATATGGAAAATCGACAAGTGTTGAAAATATAACTTCTCTCGATATAATGTGCATATAGTGTGTGTTCGTGAAGAAAAGAGTTTTCGACACCGAAACATTAACAAAGACAAAATTTTAAGCCCTAATCAAAGCCCCATATTATGTATAAAACCCCTTATTAATCCCTATATATTGAATTATTACATTTCGATTATTATATGTGTAGGTCAACTAAAACCCTTAATCGCACCCTTTGATCATAATTGTACTGCTTTGTCTCCTATATATATCAAGGAGACCTAGTCTTAGGAGCATCTTGTATTATCTCATATTGTATTATGAATTGGATATACTATAAAATGAGGTCTCCCCTTCGAAGTGGACTAAAATTCATTGACTTTTTATCATTTTTAAGGCGTTGGACCATAACATTTGGTATCAGAACATTGATCCTAGGGTTTTTCTTCTCCAAGAAAGTCATTGTAGCATTTTCGATATAATTTTTTTATGGTTCTATTGAGAAATTGAAACTTTAATTTTATTTAGAAGACATTGCGAGGTATATGTGATAGAAATTTTATCTTCTGGTCATTATACTTTTGGATATACACCCTGTCTAAGATAGGGTTTTTGACCAGTCCTGTTACTAGTCTCAAACAAGTATTCTGGGTAAAATTGTCATATATTCTTCAGGAAGGATCCAAATTAAGTGAGACTTATTGCATTGTAAAGAGGAAAAAACTTGGTTTGTCTGGTACAATTTTCATAATTTGGTAGAAAATATTGGACGCGTGGAATTCTGTACAAGTTCACTCTCCCGGAAAGGATAAAAATCAACAAGGTTTGGGAAAGTTACCCCAACTTTCACTTGGCACATCCAATTTTGGTCAGACCTATGGCATTGTAGAGAAGACATCTTAGAGTAATAGAAACCATATTTTCAGAGTCAGTAGGACCTAAATTTCAGAAATACATCAGAAGGAAGTTCATCCAGGAGGACAAAATTCAAATTAAGGGCTTAAAATGCACGTAACTTACAATTGGTATAACTTTTTATTGGAAGATCTATTTTTGGTGATTTAAAACTTGTGATAAAGAGGAAAAATAGAAGTATTATTATTTTTATTATACAAGGGTCTAAAAAATATTTCAACACTAATTAAACCTCTATAAGTATTGTCTGTAACTCATGAAGAAAATTATGAGATACACTACACACTTGCCAAATTGGAGGAACAACTTAATAGTTTGAGTATAACAAGTAATGATTTGGTAAAATCATAAAGACAAATTCCATAATTGGAAAGGAATATGGGTGAAATCGAAAATAAGATGGATGAAAATAAAAAAGAGATACAAAATTCTATGAATTCCATGTCTTCCAAAATCTTTTAGGCTCTAGATGAGAGACTCCCTAAAGGAAATATCAAAATGTCAAGAACCCATGAAAACAAAGGTAGTATTCATGGTGAACAACCTACTCGTAATAAACAAATTTCAAGTGGAGTTAAATCCAATAATGGAGTTAATTATGGTGAGGGTCCTAAATTCAAATTTCCCAAGATTGAATTAAAGAAGTTTGATGGAATAGAGGTCTTTACCCGGGTGAACCAAATAAAGAAATATTTTTAAGTACATAATATTATGGATGATAATAAAATGATTCACATAGAAAATTTTAACTTTAAGATAAAACCATACCAATGAATAGTAAAAAGGCACCCCCCTCTTTATCATTATACTTGGGGTTTATTTACAAGAGACTTAGAAGAACAATATGGGAAAGTGTGGGAACAAGACTACTTCAATCAATTGACAAGAATCAAGCACTTAGGTGATATTGAAGGTTATAATTCATAATTTTAGGTATTGACCACAAGGGTGGATGACATAAGTGGTCAACAATTGTTGGAATCTTACATGGGTGGATTAAACAAGACATCAAACATGAGCTTTTCTTAAGACATCCTACAAATATTATGGAAGCTATGCAAAATTCTTGTCATATTAGAGCCAAAAATAAGGCTACACACAATTCTACCATTGGAGCATACACAAAAAGAAAATATTGTTTTGGGGGTCATAAGACAAGCGTACTTCAACCAACAAGGTTAACACCTCAACAATTGGATGAAAGAAGAGAAAAAGGACTATGTTTCAATCGTGACAACAAGTATAGTAAGGGGCATACATGTGGTGAGAAGTAATTGTTCTACATAGGTTGTGAAGAGGAAGAAGATAACGTACCTCAACCAACAAGGTTGACACCTCAACAAATGGATGAAAGAAGAGCAAAAGGACCGTGTTTCAATTGTGACAACAAGTACATTAAGGGGCATAAATGCAGTTAGAAGAAATTATTCTACATAGACTGTGAAGAGGAAGAATATCAAGAATTAATGGAACTGCCACAAGATCTAGATCTAGAAGAGATTACTCCAACAATATCTTGTCACACATTGGTCAACATCAATACTCCACAAACCCTCAAGATACAAGGATACATCAAAAACAAAAAGGTAACAATATTGATTGATTCTAGTAGTACCCATAATTTCATCAATTATAAATTAGCAAAAGATCTCAATTGATTTGTATACCCATAATTTCTTCTTCCCGTGATTGATTGCAGAGGCATGATTCTAGGAGGTGAGATTATTGGCAGCCATATCATCAACATTCCATTAGAGTAATTTCCCTTGTCAAAGGGAGAGATATTCATCACATGCATGTTGAGCAACCCACATGACAGTGCAACCAGGGGGAGCAACCTCATGGACAATTCAGTTAGGGGGAGTAGCCCCAAAGAGATAGAACCTTTGCCATTGATGTCAAAGGGGGAGAGATAGTCACATTGATGTGGAAAGATGAACATTGGTGAGGAGTGATGATCACAGAGGGAGCATGAGCATTTCCATATCTTGGTGTTGCCATCAATGATTGGTGTTGACGTCAATGTTGGTGTTGCCATCAATGCCAAAGGGGAAGTGTTGTTTTACCATTCTCCTCTACCATCTGAGTTATTGACCTAGGGTTCATGTCTTTCGGGTTTCCAACAAAGCCTCTAAAACTATCAGCTCTCCTGGTAAACCAGAAGGCAACACAGTACACAGAGTGCACTGCGCAGTCTCACCCGAGATAGCTTTAAATGGGTGGATGTAAGTGTTGGAGAATAACCCTAACTTACATTAGTTTATACCTAGCTTAGACTCCTAGATCTTAGTTAATACATTCCATCACACTTTATTTCACCTAATTTGGCCACATAGAGAAGAAGGGTGCCTCATCCCTAGATTTTAGGGAACACTGTTATTTTTAGATCAAGACTCAACTCCCGGTTCTTGATTTTCTTGATTTATTCTTGATTTATTCCAACTCCCCCATGAAAAAACTCATCCATTATTGGGGAACGAACACCTCCTCTTTGAGTGGGAGATTTATTCCTTAATTAATGATTTTTTCCCTTACTATTATTAGTAACTACTATTTCGGGTCAGTTAAGTGAGTTGGAACTGCTTCTATTGTCAGTTAAGAGAGCTTAAGTGAAAAAATGTGCATCACTTGAATCTTGTGGGCATTAATGAGTGTGTGACATGTGTCTTTAGTGGTCTAGGTCGAACTATGTGGTCTCCCTTAGCCTATGACACCTATTTTAGCTTTTTCTAGCTTTTTTGACTAGAATTTCTATGTTGGAAATTCTATATATTCACCTCCTCTCTTCTTTTTGAGGCTGGTTGCTCATGTATATTCATTTTTTATTACTATAATTCTCTGATTTATGGAGCAAAAACTTTCTCTCATCTCTTGAATATCAACAAATTGTATGTGTTCAATTTAACTAGAATTCTAGATCTATCGGGGTTTCTGCAAGAATTCTACATGGTAGCAGAGCTAGATTGAATCTAGTGAATTGTACACGGTTTTATTTGCAGATATAGATCATCAAGAGGCGCAACAAGCAACAATGGATAATCTCTCTCAGCCCACAAAACTCGTTCTAAATCCTTTCAATTACTTCGAATGGAAGACAAAGATCTCTCTACTCCTCTGAAGCAAAGGGCTTTACAAGGTAACAATGGGAACAAAGAAAGAACCGACTGCTGCAGCGGAGAAGATCAACTATTTCAATATATTAGATGAAGCAATTGGGATGATATGCCTATCAATTTCTAGAGATCTCCTCTTTCATGTCAGTGGAGCCACTACTCCTAATGTGGTTTGGACCACATTGGAAGGACTATTCGGCAAGCAGGATGCAATGAGAGTGCATCAACTGGAGAATGGAATCATATCCCTAAGTCCAATTCATTTCAGCAACCTGCAAGAATTCTTCACCAATTTCAAATGCCTCCTTGTTGAACTTAATGCATGTGGATTTAAGAAAAAGGAAGATCAACTCATCCTTTCAATTCTCTCGAAATTAGGCCCTGAATATTCCGTATTTGTATCATCTTTTCAAGCATCTAAATTGACTCAGTAAACATGGAAAATGCCTCCATTGAATGATTTCATTGCAGCATTGAATCAAGATCAACTAAGTTAGTCCAAATGGTGCCATCAAGCATTCCAAGAACCAAGCACTTGCGTCTACTGATGCTCCAAAGAGCAGTGGAAAAGACAAGCAAAAAGGAAAGGGTAAATTTTCTGAGTTGAAGAAGGAGAGATCCTCACAATCTTCAGAGAACTCTTCTGAGCCTAAGGGTAAGAAGAAGAAGGAAAGAACACTTTGTAGCTACTATTCCAAAGGTTTTTATCCCGAAGAAAATTGCATGAGGAAGACTATCGATGAGATGGCTAAGCAATTACAACAGCACAATCTCACGGTGCCCGAAAATGCAAAGAAGAAAGATGATAACAGAACGGGAGGGAGAGCATGAGATGGTCATGCTTTAATGGCTGTCACATCCATTCCATCAGCTTGGATCCTTGATTCAGGTGCATTGAACCATATGGCTGCATCAAAAGATGAATTTTCCTCCATCGAAGAAAGCATCAAATCCCCAATTTACTTGGGAGATGCCACACCCACAAAGGTGTGTGGAGAAGGAATTGTTGATCTTGAAGGGGGCTGCTTCACAAATGTGATTCATGTTCCCTCGATGTCCGCAAACATTCTCTCGATATATCAGATCACTCATTCCAGCTCTGGAAGGAAGGTGGAGTTCAGTCCGGACTTCGCAGTGATTACCAACATTTCCACAAGCTCACAACTTGCACATGGAATTGCAGATCACAGTTCTCGTTTGTATTTCTTCTCCCACCTTGTTCCTAAATATATTAGCACTGTATTTCTGTCACAATCTAATAATATCAGTAGGTTATGGCATGAAATATTTGGCCATCTAAACTATAAGTACTTGCATCAACTCAGCAAGGAAAACATGGTAGAAGGATTGCCGGCTATTAAATTCACAAGCGGTGTATGTCAAGGATGCATTCTTGGAAAGCATCCAGAGCAAAAGTTTGACAAAGGGAAGGCACAAAGAGATTCTTAACCTCTTGGGATGATTCACAGTGACATCACGGTCCCATTCCTGTAGCCTTCAATCGATAAGGCTCGATATGTACTCACCTTCATAGATGATTTCTCTTGCTTTACTTGGGTATTTTTTTTGAAATTAAAATCAGAAGTATTTGAATGCCTTATAGAATTTAAA
>JASDQU010200926.1:0-19165 GCA_032191745.1 Picea mariana | reverse complement strand
ATATAGTTGAGAGTTATCTTGATCTTGGTGAATAAGATCTGATGTGGTTGATGAGGTCATTGTGACAGGTTGTGTTGTGCATAATTAATGCAGGTTTGGTGCATGGTTGATGCACTTGTTGAAGGTACATATTGATGGATCATTGTATGATGCATGGACAGGTCCAAGGATCGTTGTTCTCTTGATGCAATTGAGAAGTTGATCAGTGTCCGGTAGAGAAACAACATTTGCAGTAGAAGTAGATTGCAATGGTAGCATATTATTCATCTTGCAAAGAAAATACGGAGAGACATACCTGTTATCGATCAAATAATTCATTCTGAAATTTGTTTTGATATCATATCATAAGATGATAATAAGGTAAAGATTTATTTATAAATCTTTAAGTTTTAAAGTATATAAGATTGGCTTTAAATCTTATTATGCAATGAAAAAATGATGTGGCATCTCAAAATATACCAAGAAGCAAATTTTAGCTTTCACCAGCTAAATGACTTTTTCACAGTGTAGTAAGCTGGTGAAAGTCTCCCTTTTCACCGGCTAAATGACTATTTTCACATTGTAGTGAGCTGGTAAAAGTGTAGGTTTTTCAGCTGATAAACTGCCTTGGCTGAGCCATGGAGAGTTTGTTTTACATGCTCAAATAGTTGATTGACAACTAGACATCCTAATATTTCCAATGGTACTTTCAAATCTTCATTTAGAGCTCGGGAAGGCAGTCAAAAGTTCCCCACAAGATGAGGCATCATTTTTAGAAATTTTCCAAAATGTATTATTTTGGTCAAAAGGTCAAATTCAACTTGGTTGAGTTTATTAAGGAGAAGATGATAATGACTAATCATATATATTAACAAATATCATCCATGAGTGCAGGTGGCACTTCATTTGATCAATAGAAATATTCTAGAGATCAAATTCTAAAATGTAGGAATATGACTAGATTTGGAAATCTAGATTTTCCTGTTTTAGTCACCTTCTTGGGAGACAGATTCTGATCATCTAGAAGAGTGTTTTTCAAAACAAAAGGAGGTGTTTCATAAGAACGGGTGGCTCTTCAATAACCTCTCTCAGTTTTCCAAGATATATTGTGATTTGTGAAATATAGGTCAATCTTTGAGCACCATAGTTCCAGGAATTAAATACTCTGTTTTTCTTGTGATTTGTCTTTAAGGACAGATTCTGATGAGTTGGATTACTAATTTTAGAAACTGAAGGAGGTTGTTCATAAGAATGGACTGCTATTCAATAACTTGTATTGGTTTCCAAAGATCTATTGTGATTTGAAGGATATAGGTGAATCTTGGAGCAACATTTTTCCAGAAATTTCTATCTTTTCTAGCCACCTCACAATTTCGAATTTGAGATAAGAAAAGAGGATATCAGATCCATCTTTTGAGGATCTTGCATATAATTTGTAAAGCTTATTTAATCTCATAGATGTAAGAGGCAAAAGGGTTCGATTTTGGATACAAGAACTATACCTTTGTAACCGACTTTTCATATGATAATACAAATCACAAGTTTCTCTCTCTATTAATGTCAGGTTTCCACCCTTCTTCTGTACTCTTATTCAAGTTGTTTTAACTGCAAAATGATTGTCATCTCATTAGTTAGTTCATAACTTGATTAATAGTTTCTTACATTGTTTATTAAACCCATCATTGTGTATCTGGTTTATAAGCACTGTCTTCTTCACCCACTTAAAGCTATTATCTAATTATTGATCCTTGAAGGCATTGGTTTATTTGATTATTCATTTTGACTGTCTGGATACCATATTGTAGTTGAGTTATCCCATTGATCCACACATACAAAAACACAAAAACAATTTTACTTTAAGTTACCAAGCATCTTTGACTTACAACCTCAAAGAGTTTCTTGGAGTGATAACAAATTGGCGTCGTTGCTGGGGAAAGGAGATTGAAGCTCAGCTTCCTTGGGACACGACACAGATCCAACTTTGATGATAGACAAAGCCTGGAAATTCTCTTGGTTGTAATCATCTATCTGGTGACTCCATGAAAGCCAGATTCAGTGGCAGCTCCACAATATTCAGATGTCAAAAGCATTTGATGCTCTTTTGGCTTGGCGATTTGCACCTCTAGACTTCTCTTCAGTTTTTGGTTTCCCACATCTAGTACCTCATATGTCAGAATGGGGAGATTTTCTACTTGTCTTCAAAGAGGAGAAAGAAGATAATCCTGCAGAACACCCCAAAAAGTTTCATGAGTGCGTGGATATACTAGATCTGCAGTATGAATATGTTCATGCATTCATTGTATGGTGATGCACGTTAGTGGTATTTCTCTTTACCTCCTTCTAGTATTTCATCATTGAAGGATTTTCATAGAGTATTCAATGAGCACTGCAAAAGATTCTTTTCAGATAAGTTTTTATTTGATAATTGTTGTGTAGAATATGAATTGCACAATAGAGTTGAAGATGTTAATAGAGAAGGACCTCACTCTCATCATCTACATCATCTCTCTAATGTTCTTCATGATGATATACTTTCACATAAAAATGAATTAGATAGAAATAATGAAAGAGTTCAGGTCTCTCCTATTACCATTATTTATGATCTTCACAAATCTGAAGAATTGATGTATTTAACTACACATGGAGAAGATCAGTTTAATATTGGTCAAATATCTATTGAAATAAATGAGGCTAGCCCACAATTTTCAGATCTACAGACCAAGGAAAATGATAGTAACCACGAGGAACATGAATTTCATAAAACATATAATCTCCAAGAAAGACATCAAGGGGATTATATTTCTCCTTATGTATGTTTTATTTCAAATTTTGATGAAAGGGATGAAGATGATGAGCAAATTTTTTGTAATAACTTGGGATCTGCAGCAGATTCTAAGGACAACCCTCAGCTTTTTGATTTGTAGACCAAGGCAGATTTATGCAGTTATGAGGAGGAAGGTGAGGAGCAGAAAGTTTCAGATCAGCAATTGAGCTTGTTTTTTCATTTGACAGAGGAAGAACAGTCCACATTCAACATTAACATCAGTGAAGAAAAAAAGCAACAACTTTTCATTCAGTTGGAACAACAACAAAGGGAGCTATTTCTTTGTGGCTTTATTGACCCTATTGCTGACTATTTGGAGTTTATGAGTAGCATAAATGTCAAGATATTTTTGTCAGATGATGGTTGGTTCTGCCATCTTTTCAAACTATATTTCTGCATGCTATGGTTTCCTTTCTTTTTCGGATTCAGATCAAGGAGGTTACCAGTAAATCAATTTTTTTCTTGGTTGCATTGGAGATTTAATTTTACTTGATCAGTTTTCCCCTACTGATTAGAAGTAGGAGTAGGTGTGAGTATAAGCTCCTCATACGAGTAGCTAGATCATGTTCAGTTGTTGATTTCTGAAATAAGCAGGCAGGCTACAACAAACTACATACAGTTTTCAGTTTAGCAGAGGATTAGGTGAAAAAAACCAAATGTTATCTCCCAAAATGAATTTGTCAGTTTGTCTCATTTTATGGTGATGGCATGGTCATAAATAGGGTTCCATTCATTTTTTAGAAATTCAAATGTCGAAGTATAGGTTACAATTTGTTATTTCCCATTGTTATTTCTCAATAATATTGTTTGTCAAAGGTCTTTTCAAAAAATTCGAAGAAAAGCTTTTCAACGGCTAACATCTGTTTTGAAGTTGAAGTTAGCTGATGAAAGTTCAAGGTTTCAATGGCTAAATGGCACTCTCAGCAACAAGTGAGCTGGTGAAAGTGTTGATATGGGTTTTTTCTCCAGCATCTTTAGAAACCCGAAAGGGGCATGTTGTACACATGTCATGTGATCATGATGGCGAATTTAATGGAGGCAAAGGAGTGGTTACACCTTTTCACCACGTCTTAGTGAAATATCATGATAGATTTGATCATGTATTTCATGTGGTAGACCGAGGACAGGTTAAAGAAGTGATGAACGCTTGATCATCATTACATCCGGATAATAAAGTACTAGATCTCTATCGGCATCAAACCAAATCCATCATTCCTTTTTCCAATTCATGGTGTTTAAAAATTCTATTTATGGGGTTTCATCTATCAATTGATTATACATGAATGTTTTCACCAGCACCAACACTTTCCTCATTTAGAAAGTTATCTATCTCAGCCGTGTACAGATCAACCTGTGATTATTGCATGACGGGAAGAAAGCGAGGAGGACCACCTCTGCGAAAGGAATTAGACAACAATGAAGATCAAAATTCCAGATTAGAATTTGCAGCAGATACTAAGAGCAACCCTCAATTTTCTGATTTGCAAACACAAGAAGATTGTAGCAAATACAGAGAGAAAGATGATGAGATGAAAAGTCTAGATCAGTAGTTCATCATGCTTTCTTCTCAGACAGAGATGAAGCAGTCTGTATTTAGCATTGAGATCTCTAAGGGAAACAAGAAACTTGATTATTTTCAGTTGATTGATTTAATGAATAAACAAGCAGGTTACAAGTTTGCTACAAGTTTTCAGATGATAAATTGTAAAGGCTAAATGACTCCATGCTCAATACTAAAGGCACAAGGTCTGCCAGGTTCTTGGAAACCTTGCAGGGAGGTCTCCATCCCAGTTGGAGCCAGATGTTAGCGATCAAATAATTCATTCTGAAATTTTTTTTGATATCATATCATAAGATGATAATAAGGTAAAGATTTATTTATAAATCTTTAAGTTTTAAAGTATATAAGATTGGCTTTAAATCTTATTACCCAATGAAAAATGATGTGGCATCTCAAAATATACCAAGAAGCAAATTTTAGCTTTCACCAGCTAAATGACTTTTTCACAGTGTAGTAAGTCGGTGAAAGTCTCCCTTTTCACCAGCTAAATGACTGTTTTCACAGTGTAGTGAGCTGGTGAAAGTGCAGGTTTTTCAGCACTTAAACTGCCTTGGGAAAAATCAATTTGCTGAGTCGTGGAGAGTCCATTTTACACGCTCAAATAGTTGATTGGCAACTAGACATCCTAATATTTCCAATGGTACTTTCAGATCTTCATTTAGAGCTTGGGAAGGTAGTCAAAAGTTCCCCACAAGATGAGACATCATTTTCAGAAATTTTCCAAAATGTATTATTTTGGTCAAAAGGTCAAATTCAACTTGGTTGAGTTTATTAAGGAGCATATGATGATGACTAATCATATATATTATCAAATATCATTTATGAGTGCAGGTGGCACTTCATTTGATCAATAGAAATATTCTAGAGATCAAATCCTAAAATGTAGGAATATGACTAGATTTGGAAATCTAGATTTTCCTGTTTTAGTCACCTTCTTGGAAGACAAATTATGATCATCTAGAAGAGTATTTTTCAAAACCAAAGGACTTTTTTCATAATAACAGGATGATATTCAATAACCTCTCTCAGTTTTCCAAGATATATTGTTATTTGTGAAATATAAGTCAATCTTTGAGCACCATATTTCCAGGAATTAAATACTCAGTTTTTCCGGTTTTAGTCATTGTCTTTAAGGACAGATTCTGATGAGTTGGAATACTATTTTTAGAAACTGAAGGAGGTTGTTCATAAGAATGGACTACTCTTCAATAAACTTTCTCAGTTTCCCAAGATATATTGTGATTTGAAGGATATAGGTGAATCTTGGAGCAACATTTTTCCAGAAATTTCTATCTTTTCCAGCCACCTCACAATTTTGAATTTGAGATAAGAAAAGAGGATATCAGATCCATCTTTTGAGGATCTTGAAAATAATTTGTAAAGCTTATTTAAGCTCATAGATGTAAGAGGAAAAAGGGTTCGATTTTGGATACAGGAACTATACCTTTGTAACAGACTTTTCATATGATAATATAGATCACAAGTTTCTCTCTCTATTAATGTGAGATTTCCACCCTTCTTCTGTACTCTTATTCAAGTTGTTTTAACTGCAAAATGACTGTCATCTCATTAGTCAGTTCATAACTTGATTAATAGTTTCTTACATTGTTTATTAAACCCATCATTGTGTATCTGGTTTATAAGCACTGTCTTTTTCACCCACTTAAAGCTATTATCTGATTATTGATCCTTGAGGGCATTGGTTTATTTGATTATTCATTTTGATTGTCTGGATACCATATTGTAGTTGAGTTATCCCATTGATCCACACATACAAAAATACAAAAACAAGTTTACTTTAAGTTACCAAGCATCTGTGACTTACAACCTCAAAGAGTACTTGGAGTGATAACAATACCCACATGGGGAGTTATTCTTCTTCCCATGATATGTTGTAGAGGCATGATTCCAGGAGGAGAGATTATTGGTAGCCATATCATCAACAATACATTACATTAATTTCCCTTTTCAAAGGGAGAGAGATTCATCATATGCATGGAGAGAAACCCACATGACAATGTAGCTAGGGGGAGAAACCTCATGGATAGTTCAGTCAGGGGGAGTAGCCCCAAAGATATAGACCCTTTTCAATTGATGTCAAAGGGGGAGATATAGTCACATTGATGTGGAAATATGAACATTGGTGAGGAGTGATGATCACATAGGGAGCTTGAGCATTGCCATATCTCAGTGTTGCCATGAATGATTGGTGTTGACATTAATGTTGGAATTTCCATCAATGCCAAAGGGGGGGATTATTGGACTATGTTTTCATTGATGTCAAAGGGTTGATGTCAAGTATTGTTATAGTGATGTGATTGTATCATTGATGTATTGATTATTGGATCATGTGATGTACTTGATGTCATGTGGTGTTGTTGGCCCTTGGTTCGGGAAGAAAGCAAAGATTAAGGAAGAAAAGACGAAATGCGAACTGCGCGGAATACCAGTGACTGATACTGGGTCGAAGTGAGCAGAAGAGAAGAAAAGACAGAGCGAAGTAAGAGAAAGCAAGCCGTTGGATGAGGATATCAAAGACGACAGATCAACAAGGAAGGCAGATCGTGGACAACTTAGAAAGCAGAAAAATCCACCGGTAGATGCTTGGAGCACCTTGCAGAAAAGAAGGAAAGATAGGTTGGCGAAGCCATGAAAATGCGGGTCAAGTTGACCTAGGGTTTTAGACACTTAGGGTTTTTGTATCTAGGGTTTTGGCACTTAGGTTTCGACCTAAGGCTGTCGGTGAGTTATTGTAATGTATAAATAAAGGTCAAGAGGACCTCAGATGGGTTTTTCTTATTGTTGTCGTCATTGGTTTGATGATGTGATGATGAGTGGTTGTTGTTATTACTAAGAGGGAAGTATTGTGCTGAGAGAGCATTCTGTATTGTAAGATCTTCAACTAGGTGCGAAGATCAACCCTGCAGCTAGGTGCGTAGGGAAGGGAGAAAGAGAGAAGAGAGAAAGAGAGAAGATCCGCTAGCTAAAAGCGCAGATGAGACTGTATGCTTTAACTTAATATATTATAAAGCACAATTTTGTGGACGTAGCCCTAGGGAGAGGGTGAACCACATACATCCTGGTGTTGTGTGTGATTGATGTTGTGTTCTTTAGCCCTTTGATATATGGTTTCTACATTGTTGTGTTAGATCTAACAGATAAATGTGTGAATTAGGTCTAAGATGGTAACTGATATCTAGATCTTGTGTTGTTGTTGTATTGGATCCACTTTACATTTCCTCTAGTTGTAGGCATCTGTGTTCTGCAACCCCCTATAGCTACTTTGGGTGAGACTGCATCTGCTTCATAGGTGTTGCCGAAAGGGCTAGTAGTTAGGGCCTGTTGGTGCACCATTAGATATGAACCCTAGGTCTGCCCCTATGCCAACAAATGGTTCCATTGCTGATACCGGGATCTTCTTGAGGGAATGTCAAGGTGGTTTCCATCGAAGATAGATATTCAGAAGTGGATAGAAGAACAAGAAAAGGACTTCGCAGAATCCCAGAACAAGAACCCTAAGCTTAGCACCGAGGACTGGCTGGGAAGGCATATCTTTATTGATATACACAAGATTTTCTTTGGAGGGATTCATAAGGAGATATAAGAGTGGTTAGCTAGGTTAGCAGATACCCAGTTTGAGATCAGATCTAGGCCACCTGTGGTTTGGACATCGACGCTGATAAAAAAGGTTAAGAGAGTTGATAACACCGTGTTAAGAGAAGTATATCACTGGTTTGATAGTACCATCAGAGGGTATATCATCGAGCTTGCTATTGACATAATAGAGTCATATAGCCAAGTAGAAAGATATTTCTTTAAGGGACCTAGAGGAATTTTTTTACAATTTCTGAAGTTGAAGATCAAGATGCTATTGCATGAGAAGAACATCTTGAAGATGCAATAGTGGGTCATATTAAAAATCTAATGTTCAATAATTCAAACAACGATAACAACACATAGGTTGGACATACGCGCAGTGGAAGGACCTTCAGGGAATTTCCTTTGGTGAACTTGTTTGAGCAACATCATGAACCTCTTCTACAGGAAGAAGGGTTTTATAGTGGATAAGAGGAAGAGCTACTGAATGAGGAACATTCAGGGTTCGTTGGGCCAAGAGAGGAAAATACTGAATAACCTTGCCGAGAAGAGATAGAAACTTCAGGAACTGTGCTGACTGTTGAAATAAGTACTATTACTCCTCATGTTGTTTCATCAACATTAAGTAACCAGAGTAACCTAAGTTATCAGAGCACTCCAAGCACTGGTACAAGTGGTTTAGCGCACACTCAGTTAGAAAACCCAGGAAGATCTATGGCAGATGAGATGAGGTTACCCACCTTTAGGGGAGATGGATTTGAAGATCTTGATTAACACTGGTTTCTATGTGAAGCTGTCTGAACTATTAAGAATGTCACCGACAAATCTGTTAAACGAGCTCAGTTTAGTACTACCCTGAGAGACCGCGCATTGAGCTGGTACATGAAGCTTGTTCAAGGAACTACACAGCCTAAACCGCTGAATGAGATCAAGAATGCGTTGGTTGCAGAATTCAAGAAACCTAAGTCGGAGTCAAAATGCATTACAGAGTTGAAAGAAATCAAGCAAAGAGTAGCTGAACCTGTTTGGGAGTTTGATCAGAGGTTTAAAACCTTAACAGGCCGACTGACTTTTCAGATCCCAGACGAGCAGAACAAGGAATGGTTCATTGTTGCCCTCTTAGCATACATCAGATTCCCTCTGATGCAATAGAAGATCGCTTCACAGGCTGAGGCACTGGAGATTTCCATGAAGCTAGAATCAGCCCCTATGGGAGAATCTAACTTAGGTATGAGTCAAATTTTAAGTAAGTTAACTAGCTTATCACTACAGGTCGAAGATATGAAAAAAGACAAGGGAAAAGATAAGAGAGAAGATATCTGGTGCATTAGATGCAAAACGAAAGGCCATGACAAAGAGAAATGTCCCCTATTCCACGAGTACTTGGCATCTGGAGCTCCGAGCCCTTGAAGTAAGTTACCCTAACTTGGTGCGAGGTATGTAGAAATAAGCATCGCCCTGGTGAATGCTATTACATGCAAAAATATGTTCAGACACCCACAAATATGTATTTCACATTCTGTAAGTTGGTAGGGCATGATCATAGGGATTGTAAGGCCTATGACCTCATGCATGAAAGGTCAAGGGATATATACAAAATTCAAGGCGAAGTACAACAAGAAGGGAACACTACATAGTATAATTCCCTAGGAAGAGGAAACTTCAACCCTCGTGGTGGATTCAAAGGAAGAGGATGAGGAGGAGGTATGGGTTGAGGTCAGGGTCAGATCATTTGTTATAACTACGCATAGCCAAGACATTTGGCAAGGGACTATCAGAACCCTTGTACCACTTGGAGTTACTGCAACTCATTTGAACATGTCATAGAATATTGTCCTGTGCTGTTAGCCAAACTTCATGAAAGACGAGGAGGAAACCAACAAGTACAAATAATCATAGCAGAACCTCACGAAGCAGATCCCAGAGTCGCTATTATCACTAGAGGAGGCACTGCTACAGAAGAAGACATAATGACTCCAAGGAAGACTATAGAACAACCAGAAGTCAGAAAATCTGCAGAGAAGACGCAAGAGTTTGACCCAAAGAAAGAGAAACATACATTTTAGGAAGCAAGAAAAGAATTCGGGAGAGATCAGGCTTCTTCATCAAAGGATCGGCCAGAAGTAATAGAATATGGAATGCCTCTAGAGTTTGATCAGTCTGCTTCTCCCAGAGAAGGAAAAGAGGTAAGTAAGCTCATGGAATTTTTATGCACTTGCATTAATTTGATAAATGATGAGAGCATTGTACAATAGCTACAAAACTTGATCAAACAGTATGAGCTAGGAAAGATAGATCCTCTACTGAATAAAGAAGTACATCAACTATCCAAAATGAGAAGGAAAAATAAGGAACTACACCTGAATGCTCAAATTGGAGAGTATGATATAGACTATGTGGTCCTCGACTTAGGGTCATAGGTCAATGTCATGACAAAGAAAACCTGGGCACTGATGGGAAAACCTAATTTGATCTATTCCCCCATCAGGCTTAGGATGGCCATTCAACAGGCTATGATCCCATTCAGAAGATTGGAACATGTCCCTGTGGAAATTGACGGGGTCAGAACATTTGTGGACTTCGAGGTGATTGAGATAGTCGATGAGAGCTGTCCTTACCCTACGCTGTTAGGAATTGATTGGGATTTCAATAATTCTACTGCTGTTGAATTGAAGAAAAGAAGAATGACGTTTGAAGGAGATGGCCTTAGGGTCATCGCACCTCTGAATCCCGATGAAGGTCCTAGATACACAGAGCCCATCAGAGAGGAAGACCGCACATATGAGCTAGAAAACATATACAAATTGACAGCCAGACAACATGATTACATTAATCCTACAACAGATGGAAACGTAAGTTGGCGAAGTGATAGCGCATGTTCATCAAATTCAGAAGAAGCACTGGAGAACTGGCATAACCAAATGTATGAAGTATCTACAAGGAGATGTGCCAGATTAACCAGAGAAGTTCGTTGGATTGACACAATAGTAAGTAACTTGCCCACCTTTGATGGTCTAAATAATTTAGAAGCTTTCTTGTTGGAATTTGAAGAAATTGTACCAATACAACAAAGATTGTTGGCACTGGATGAGGCCTTGAAAGCAACTCCAGCAAGATGGTGGGGGACACACAAAAACAACATTATAGACTGGATACAATGTCGCACTTCAATCACAACACGATTTTTAGAACAAGTAGAAGGCTGCAAAGTTAGGTACACAGGTTGAAGCTGTCTGAAGGACCATGTGCGAAGTTGCAAGGAAGCCTGGAGCAACATTCCTCAAGAGCAGTGGGTGCACAAATTCATTAACACGCTGGAAACAACCCCTATCAATTGGTATCTTCAAGCAGAATTGCACCTCATCACTGCATATTGGGAAGGTACAACTCAAAACTTTGTAACTACCTTTTTATTTGAAAGCCAATATCCTACAGTGGATCAAGTGTTACAAATTGTAATACAAAATTTATTTGAGGAGGCACCTAGCTTCCTTTTGGAGCAAGAAGAAGACGAATGGATTGCGCCTCTTCAGAAATTGCATGGTTTTTACAATATCAATGTGGATGAAGACGATGATCCTAGGAAGGTGAACATCGCTGAAACAGAAGGACAGAGAGACATTGAAGAACCACGAGTTGAGCTACGTTTCATTGGACAACCAATTAAAATCAAGAAAGTCAATATTGGAATAGAGCAAACACCAAAGCTTGCAAATGTTGGAGATTATTGGGATGCTTCCACTATTGACAAGATCACAGAGTTACTACATGAATATCAGGACTTGTTTCCAACCAAGTTCACTGATATGAAGGGCATTAAAGGGCCCATGGGAGAGATGAAGATCCCCTTGAAGCCAGATGCAAGGCTAGTTAAACAGAGACCCTACAGATTGAATCCTAAATATAAGGAGAAAGTGAAGATTGAATTAGACAGAATGTTGGAAGCAGGAATCATAGAACCCATTGAAGAGTCAGAGTGGATTATCCCTATGGTGGTGCAGGATAAGAAGACCAGAGAAATCAGGATCTGCTAAGATCTCAGGAAGCTGAATGATGCCTGTTTGCATGACCCATTCCCTATACCATTTACTGACAAAGTGTTAGATAACGTGGGAGGATGGGAGGTCTACTCCTTCACCGATGGATTTTTAGGATAAAATCAGATTAGGATGGCCAAGGAAGATCATCACAAGAACAAATTTACCACAGAACAAGGATCCTACCAGTATACAGTGACGCCGTTTGGATTGAAGAATGCACCAACCATCTTTTCTAGGGTAGTGGTCGAAGCATTCAAGGAGTTTTTTCATAAATTTCTGGAAGCATATTTTGATGATTGGACTGTTTTTAGTTTGTTGCAAAATCATATTGAATGCTTAAGACTAATGTTGGATAAGTGCAAGCAATGTCAGATTTCCCTGAACCTGAAGAAGTTCATCTTCTTTTCACCCTTTGGCTGCTAGGCCATATTGTGTGTAAGCAGGGATTGCTAGTAGATCCATCTAAGATTGCCATTATAGTTGATTTACCCCCTCCCACTTCAGTCAAACAGATGTGCACTGCGCTGGGACATACTGGATACTATAGGAAGTTCATTAAAGGCTATGCACAGATCAAAACACCCATGGAGAATATTTTGAAGAAAAACTGTCAGTTTCACTAGACAAAAGAATGCCAACAGAGCTTCGACACATTGAAACAGAAAATGGTTACTATGCCTATTTTTGTCTTCCTAGACTGGATCAAGGAATTTCATGTGCATGTTGATGAATATTCTATTGCATTAGGATCAGTTCTAGCACAACCGGGAACTGGAGACATTGACCACCTGTTAGCCTTTGCTAGCAGGAAGCTATCAACATTTGAGATTAATTACACCACCATTGAGAGAGAAGGGTTATCCATGGTGTATGCGCTGCAAAAGTTTCACCACTACTTGTTGGGAGGACACTTTAAAATGTTTACTGATCACTCCACGCTGAAATACCTAGTCAACAAGCCAGTGTTGGGGGGAAGAATATGCAGATGGCTTATGCTATTTCAGGAATATGATTTCGAGATCGTGGTTAAGCCAGGGAGAATGAACAATTGCCCTGACTACTTGTCGAGGTTGGAACATGTCGAGGAACCTACTATTTTGGAGGATACACTGTCAGATGCACAGTTGCTAGCCATAACAAATATTGATGATCACTTCGTCGAGATAGTCCAGTTCTTGTCAACAGGAATGGCACCCAGTGAATATACAATCACCTAGAAGAAACAATTGGTCGTGCGTGCCGCATAGTTTTCACTTATAGCTGGACAACTATATAAGATGGGACCTGATGAGATCTCGAGGAGATGTTTTATGGAAGCAGAAAGACCACTAATTTTAGCAGAAGCTCATGAAGGCATCACAGGAGGACACTATGTAGGCAAAGCAACATCGCAGAAGGTTCTTAGAGCTGGCCTCTGGTGGCCTACTTGACACAGAGATGCTAAAGACTACTACAGAGCCTGCGATGTATGCCAAAAAGTTGGGAAACCATCCAGAAGAGATGACATGCCATTAGCACCCCAACTAACCCAAGCATTTAAGAAATGGTCCATTGACTTCTTGGGACCTATAAACCCACTAGGGAAGCGCACAAGAGCCAGATACATAATCAATGCGACAGAGTACTTGACGAGATGGGCAGAAGAAAGAGCAGTTAAGGACTGTAGTGCAACTACAGCTGCGTGCTTCATATTTGATGACATCATAACCAGGTTTAGATGCCCGAAGATCCTTATGAGTGATCAAGGTACACATTTTATTAATAAAACCATTGAAGCCTTGACTGAGGAATTTGCATTTCATCATCAGAAGAGCACACCCTACCATCCACAAGTGAATGAGACAGTTGAAGCATTCAATAAGATCTTAGAAACAACGCTGATGAAGATTTGTAGAGTGAACATGGATGACTGGGATTTAAGAGTACCAACAGTACTATGGACCTATAGAACCACTTGCAAGAAGGTAACAATGCATACCCCCTTTAAGTTGGTTTATGGTTTAGAAGAAGTTGTCCCGATGGAATATTTGGTCCCTAGCTTAAGAATCGCAACCTTCACAGATATGAATGACACTGGCACTATTCAAGAGAGGCTCACATAATTGGTTGAACTAGAGGAAGATCAATTCATTGTAGGATTCCATCAGTAGGTGCAGAAGGAAAGAGAAAAGGCCTACCATGACAGGCATATCAAGAAGAAATCATTTAAGCAAGGAGATCTGGTACTGGTATACGACATCAAATTCATGAAGCATCCAGGGAAGTTCAAAACCCATTGGCTAGGACCATATGAGGTTGTCTATGTTACGGAAGGAGGAACTTCATAGTTGAAGACTTTGAATGGAGAATGGAAGGAAGGAAGGATTGGTGAATGGCAGCTGATTGAAATTGTACTATGAAAACCAACTGCCTCACAACTCACGGTAAAAATAGAAGAAGAAAGGGTCTAAATACCAGTTGCAGTTGAAACTAGGTACCAGACACAAAAAAGACAGCCTGCACACAGTGGGGGAGGAGAGAGCAGAAAGCACAGGCTGCTCCGCACAGCCTGAAGTCGAAGCAAAACAAAAGGATCAGATTTGAAGTGCCTTGGGACAAGTCACAAGTGAGTGTTGGGGGCCTGTTGGCCCTTGGTTCTAGAAGAAAGCAAAGATTAAGGAATAAAAGATGAAATTCGATCTACGCGGAAGACCAGTAAATGATACTGGGTCGAAGTGAGCAGAAGAGCAGAAAAGAGGGATTGAAGTAAGAGAAAGAAAGCTGTTGGACGAGGAGATTGAGGATGACAGATCAGCAAGGAAGACAGATCGTGGAAAACTCAGAAAGCGGAAAAATCCACCGGTATATGCTTGGAGCACCTCGTGGGAAAGAAGGAAAGATAGGCTGGCAAAGCCCTGAAAACGTGGGTCAAGTTGACTTAGGGTTTTAGACACCTAGGGTTTTTGTATCTAGGGTTTTGGCACTTATGTTTCGGCCTAAGGCTGTCAGTGAGATATTGTAATGTATAAATAAAGGTCAAGAGGACCTGGGATGGGTTGTTGTTATTGTTGTCGTTGTTGGTTCGATGATGTGATGATGAGTGGTTATTGTTATTACTGAGAGGGAATTATTGTGCTAAGAGAGCATTCTGTATTGTAAGATCTTCAGCTGGGTGCAAAAATCAACCCTGCAGCTGGGTGCACAGGGAAGGGAGAAAGAGAGAAGATCCACTTGGCTAAGAGCGCATATAGGACTATATGCTTTCACTTAATATATTATAAAGCACAATTCTGTGGACGTAGACCTAGGGAGAGGGTGAACCAAGTACATCTTATTGTTGTGTGTGATTGATGTTGTGTTCTTTATCCCTTTGATATATGGTTGCTACATTATTGTGTTAGATCTGATAGATAAATGTGCGAAGTAGGTCTAAGATGGTAACTGATATCTAGATGTTGTGTTGTTGTTGTATTGGATCCACTTTACATTTCCTCTAGTTATATACATCTGTGTCCTGCAACCCCTTATAGCTACTTTGGGTGAGACTGCATCTGCTTCGTAGGTGTTGCCGAAAGGGACAATAGTTAGGGATTGTTGGTGTGCCATTAGAACTGAACCCTAGGTCTACCCCTGTGCCAACAGGTGTCATAGTAATGTGGTGTCATAGTTTTGTATCATTGATGTCATGTCATGGTTGATAGGATGTACCAAATGGATGAACTCCAAAGTGGTCCCCTTATGGTGAAAGCCCTCACGGGAATATGCTTTTTGAAGTCCAAATGGTTAAGTGGCTGGGCCATCCTAGATGTGTGGTTTAGTAGCTTAAGAAATGTAGTGTTTTTTTTGTGGAATAATGTAATGAAGATCAGTGAATTTGCAGATGAGACCATTCTATATGGATAATATAGGTCATGCCATTTTTGGTGATATGTGGAACGTCACATAACTGCTCACGGTTAGAGAGTTTTGTCCATGTGAGTTGGAGAACCCTCATGAGTTATCTAGAAACCTCTAGAAAGTCAAAGAATCAAATGATTCTAGAAGCTCCTAGAAAAATGTTTAACAGTCAAGGCGGTTAGTCATGGGTTAAGTGGTTGCAATAAGAAAACAATTAAAAATAAATTAGTTGCAACTAGAAGTGGAGAGTTTACTATTTGTGGATAAAGTGGTTGTTAGAAGTCAAAATGGTTGTAAGTGGACAAAGTGGTTAGAAGTGGGTTAGCCCCAAAAGAAGGAAGTTTATTAGGAGATAACCCCTAGAGGAAGCTACTTGGAGGAGTATAAATAAGAGAGCAAGGATCTCTTCTGTTGATGAATATTTGGAGCAAATTAAAGATCTATTTTTGTGAAAGGTTCATTGCAGGTACTCATGGACGTATCAAAAGTTCCGCAAGTCTGAGGCAGCAAGAAAGTTTTGTTAGAAAAATAGGATCATGGAGTAATAAAATAAAATAAAATGCGGAAATAAAACACAGAAGATACACAATACAATAGAGACATAGATATACATGGTTCACCCAGTGTGGGCTACGTCCACCAGAGAAATTGTCGGGTCCTTCCTTTATTATTATCGAGCAAATGAAGGGATACAACCTACAACACACCCACTGTAACTTCCTCTTCATTCTCTCACAGTCTCCTCTCTCAGAATACAATATTCACCATGATACATAGCCACAATAAATTTCCCTCATAAAAGAGGGTTTCCTTATAGGGAAAAAAACCTTAAGATAACTTCTACCGTTAGATCTAAGACCCTTAAATGAACAATCTAGATTTACAATGAAATTACAATGTACATTTACAAGGCAATTTTTCCTTCGGGGGCCTGCTTTCCCTAGGACCCCTAGTTGGGGGGATGGACCCCCTAGACCCTGCAGAGGGGCAACCCCCTCTAAACTCCCCTGCGTGGAGGAGTGTACATTCTTCCAGGGTGTAAAGTCTTCATGGGGTATAAACACGTTTAAAAACAAATACCTCTGAATCGGGAAGATAATCAAGCTCCACAACCAACAATCTCCCACTTGGAGACTGATCTCAACAACTCCACCACTGTTGTATCTGCTGGACTATGAACCTTCTTGGACCTGGAAAATTTCTCATCTTCACCTTCATGCTTGAAGACCAACTGAAACTGATCAGAAACTCATTTTTTCCCTGGTTACTCCCTTTGTTAACATGTCTGCACAATTCTGGCTAGTGTGTATCTTTTCCAACTTCAAATGTCAATCTTCCAAGATAGATCATATGAAATGGTACCTGAGATGTATATGGTTAGTATTTGAATGGAAGGATGAGTTCTTTGCAAGATGAATGACACTCTCATTGTCACAATAAAACCTACTATTGTCCTGCTTCTTTCCCAATTCCTCCATAAACCTTTGTAACCAAATCATCTCCTTACTAGCCTCTGTAGCAACAACATACCATGCCTCTGTTGTTGAAAGTGAAACAACCTTTTGCAGTTTCAAAATCCAACTTACTATTGTTCCACCTATAGTAAAAACATACCATTTGGTGCTCCTCCTGCTATCTTATCACCTGCCATATCTGAATCAACATATCCCCATAGAACAGTGACTGAACCTCCAAAACATAATGCATGAGTAGTAGTACATCTCAAATACCCGAGAATCCACTTTACTGCCTCCCAATGTTCTTTACCTGGATTGTTCATATACCTGCTCACAACTCCCACTACATGTGCAATATATGCTCTTGTGCAAACCATTGCATACATCAAGCTGCCAACTGCTGATGAATACGAGACCCTGGACATGTATTCTATCTCCTCCTGTGTCTTGGGACACATTTCCTTAGTTAATTTGAAATGTTTGGCCAAAGGTGTACTAACTGGTTTTGCATTCCGCATTCTAAATCTCTCCAACACCTTCTCTATGTACTCACCTTGAAACAATGTCACTTTGCGATTTTTCTCGTCTCTTGTTATTCTCATACCGAGGATTTTCTTTGTAGCACCCAAATCCTTCATTGCAAATGAATTATCTAATTTATTCTTGAGCTCATTTATATCCTGCATATTAGACCTTGGAACAAGAATGTCATCTACATACAATAGAAAGATAATACAACTTCCATTTTCTAGCCTTTTAAATAAACACAGTGATCATAATGACATCCACTATAATCTTGTTCTATCATAAACCTGTCAAACTTCAAATACCACTGCCTTGGAGGTTGGTTTAGGCCATACAATCTCTTCTTCAACCTGCATACCAAATTCTCCTTTCCTTTGACCTCATACCCCTGTGGCTGCTACATATAAATCTCTTCCTCCAAATCCCCATGCATAAAATATGTTTTGCATCTAATTGTTCAAGATGCAAATATTATACTACCACAAGACTTTAAATAGTCCTAATTGAAGTCATTTTAACAACATGATAAAATATTTCATCAAAATCTGTACCTTTCTTTTGTTCAAACCCCTTTACAACAAGTCTAGCCTTTACTGCTTTTTTTCTCCATCTTCTTCCTTCAACTTGTAAACCCATTTATTCTACAATGCTCTTTTTCTTGCAGACAACTAAACCAAATCCAAAGTCTGGTTATTTACCAAGGAACCCATTTCCTCTTTCATGCCTTGCTCCCATTTCTTTTTAGTGTCTACCTGCATTGCCTCTTCATAACATTCTGGTTCACTAGAATTAGTCAACAATAAATAATACAATGAAGGAGAGTATCGTCCAGGGGTCTACTTAACCTGATAGATCTTCTAAAAACACTTGTAGGAGTTTGAGGTACCTACTGATCCTATTGTTGTACATTTTTGATTTTTTGGTACCTTTGAAATTTCTTTTTTAGTGATCTCATCAAGCACTATGTATTCTGGTTTTCTTTTTCCTGTTTCTTTCCATGCAACTGATCTTTGTACATGACCTTCTCATTGAATATGACATCTATACTCCTAATGATTTTGTTATTTTCATAATCCCATAAGAGATAACCAAAATAATTAACACCATATCGAATAAAGTTAGACTTCTTGGATATTGCCTCAAGCTTTGTTCTATTTTCTTTATCAATATGGACAAATGATTCACAACTGAAAGTCTTCAAAAAATAATAGTTTACCTTTTTACCTGTCCATGCCTCCTCTAGATTTATACCATCCAAAGATCTTGAAGGTGCTCTGTTTATTAAATAAACAAAAATATCTACAAC
>JASDQU010200925.1:0-15826 GCA_032191745.1 Picea mariana | reverse complement strand
TTTAAAGCAATATGCCAAGACCAGAAAGATTTTCTCCATCCCCCAAATTGATGCAACCATTTTATCCTCACCATGGCTCTGTAGACATTCTTAATAGTTAAATATCTAGATTGATCACCACCAGTCCAGTAAAGTTCGTCATCTGTCCTGAAGAAGTATTCCAGATCCTCATAATGCCCTGCAATATCCATCTCATTCTATAGCCAAATCTCCTGGGAGGGCAAGTTCTCCACTTTCTTTCCAGAGTGTGCCAAGAGATCTGGCATGCGTCCCTCCACTAGCTTGATATAGAAATGTAATGTTTCTTTGATTTAACTCAGTAATGAGCGTAGGAGACAAGAGAGCAGAGGGCCCCATACCCAAAATCACATCTTTACCAATACTAATCGACTATCCTGAACCCGGGCTCCAGCTCAGCTACAGTGTTATGATCGATACAGCTTTTAAAATATTTTTCTAGGTCGGTGAAGCAGCTGACATCCTATAAGAGGATGATCTAAGCCAGATGGTCACTGAAGTATAGGGAAGGTATTTATCTTTGATAATAGTGTTTCATATTCCTTTCTTCATCAATACTTGCCACAGAGTGTTTTTCGCCAATGCACTATTAAAAATACATATATTCCTCAAGCTCCATCCTCCAAATAACTTTGGTTTAGCTATATCTTCCCACCTACAGAGGTGTATACTATTTTACCACTGCAGCTTGACCAAAGGAAGTTAAAAGTAAGTTGCTTGATCCTTATTAGCACTGAATTTGGAAGCGCTACCAGAGGCATCCAATAAACTGGTTGACTTTCCAGAACTGCTTTAATAAGTATATATCACCCACCAAGATATAACCACCTGTCACACCAATGATCTATCCTTTTTTCAAACTTTGAAATAAGCCACAGCCAATCCTCAATTTTGTAATTATCATCTTTCAGAAAATATCCCACATATCTGAATCCTAGCTTGAGGTCCACTAATTTGTATGGGAAGAACTCCATAAAAAATTTTAAGAGGCTACCTTGAATGCCAGAGTAATGAACAATAGATTTGAACAAATTTCTCTCCAAACCAGAGGCACAAAAGAAAAAATTGTAATCTCATCAATCACCTTCCATTCCTCTAAAGAAGCTCTGGTCATTAATAGAACATCATCTACAAAAAATAGATGTAGGATCCTTACAACTCTAGAAACCTTGATGCCAGTTAGATTCCCCTATGCTCGCCCTTTTTTATCAATAAGTTGAGACCCTCCATTACCAAGATGAATAATAAAGGAGATAATGGGCACCCTTGTCTCATCCCTCTACCTCTCTGAAAGAAGGATGTTGTCTCTCCATTTATCAGGACTACATATGTTGCATTGATCACACAACTCATGATCCAATTGGTAGTCATCAGTCCAAAACCCGATTGGACTAATATCATTCTAAGAAAATCCCAATTGATACAGTCATATGCCTTTTTTAAGTGAAGCTTCAGAACAAGAGCCTAGAAATTTTTCCTCTTAATGTTGTGTAAGCATTCTTGGGCCATCCCAATAGCATCTAGAATCTGTCTCCCTTTTAAAAACCCAAATTTCTCTTCCAAGAGGGTTCAAGAGAGAATTGGTTTAATCATGTTTGCAAGAATTTTTGCTATAATTTTACAGCATGGGTTACACAGAGAAATCGGTCTGAAGTCCCCAAAAGTAGTAGGATTATTGAATTTTGGGATGAGGACCAAAAAACTCGAGTTTAATGATTTTGTGACCACTCCCCTGCTCCTGGAGTCCTCTACCACATCCAACAACTCATCCCCCACCAGCTCAAAAAAGTGGATAAAAAACTCCACCGTCCAACCATCAAGTTCTGGGCTTCTATCCTTTTCAAATTCTTTAAGTACATCCCATAACTCCTCCCTCTTACATGGACTTTCGAGGTGAAGTGTATCTTGTTCAATTACAAAATAAGGGAAGAGGTTGGCCAAGGTGACCCGATCTGCAATATGAGTCTCGAAGTCTGTAGATGACGCTTTGAAATATCTAAGAGCCTCTTCTAATATCACCTCATTCTAGAGTGGACCTGGTCGCTCTCATCCTGAACTTCCCAGATGTGTTTTTTGTTTCTTCTGAAACTCACATAATGATGAATTTTTTTTGTGTTTTGATCGCCACTTTAATCGAAATTGCTCAACTTCGTTGTCTCCAAATTTCTTCCTCTGCTAATAAAATATTGCTCCGATCTTTTTCTAAGGAATTGATATGTTCCTAGACCTCCCTACTCCCCAGACCCCTGGATTTCTCTTGATAGCACCCCTAGTAGATCCTCCTCCAACTTATCTAGTTTTATAAATTTTTGAGATCTTTGTTGTAGGGCCCATTTCTTGACTCTCTGTTTGATCAATTTTAATTTTGCAACCAATCTCCTTTGAACCTCTGTCTTTGTTAAAAATGATGGATCCTTCCAAGTCTCATGTATTATACGGGAAAATTCAATTTCATGTAGCCACGTTGAATTTAATTTGAACGGGTAAGATGATGAATGAAAGCTATGATCCAACTGTAGCATGATCGGTGCATGATCCGATAGAAATGGATATGCAACCCAAGACCAATGTCTACTAGATACATTCAATAACTCAGCCCATACGAAGACTCTATCCATCCTTTTATAAATGTTATCCGAACCCGCTCTACCATTCCTTAAGGTCAGAGCTAACACATTTGGGAGAATATCCACCAAGCCTACATCCATAAAAAAACTCCTTGAAGTAATTTGCCAGCGGATCTAACTATGCTGACTGTCCCCAAATTTCCCCAACACTCATGGTAATATTGAAGTACCCATTGTCTATAAGACTATTGTGAGCTAGTAAGCCACTATCAACAACTTTATTCCAAAAAGATCTTCTGTCAACACAAGGTCCATAAATATTTAGAAAAGAAATCAACTGCTTTTTCTCTAGAAGTGTACCTGTCAAATATATACCACCGCAGCTTATGTAAGCATATAGGTCAAATTTTAAAGGATCCCAAGCCACCAGTAGGCCTCCAGACTTGCCTACAGATCTCACAACACATATAAACCAATCAAGGTGAAGCGACTACATAAAATAACTATCCTTTTGTGCATCCACCAAAGTCTCTTGAAGAAATATAATATCAGGTAGAGTTCTAGAGAGAACTCTACGGATGGAGACATATTTTAGGGGTCCCCCTACCCCTCTGATGTTTAGGGAAAGCAATATCATGATTTCACCCTGACCAGGGATTTCATGCCTCTAAGTGCCCCAATGTTCGAAGTAGTCATGAAAATTAAATTTGGTGTCGTAGGAACAGTAATGGATTTTTTCTAGCACTTCTTGTTTTAATAAGGGAAATTTCTAAACCCAACCCTCTTGTCCAAGAAAAATCCTTAAGCGAACCCTTCCCCAACCGCTTCAGCAAACCATTAGTGTGACTTGAACCTTCAGTACTAACAACAGATCTCCCCTGGAAAGTAGGAATAGGTATAGGTTGCAGGATCTCTTTATAGGTAGGCACCAAGGAATCCAGCACAACCCCTAAAGAATTTTCCCTCAGCTCGGGTTCTCTAAAGCCTGTGAGGAAAGAAGAAGCCTTATCCGACTCTGCAGTAGGGGATTTATCCCTCCGAAAGACCTCTGTGTCAGAAAAAAGGTGATATGAGTCAAGACTAACAACCCTCCCCGATTCACAAGAAGAAATTATGGCTCCACAGGGAGTTGTGGTCTCCATAAGAGAAGTAGGAATAAAATGGTTTCTCATAGGCTCTAGCCCAGTCTCCCCACCCTGTGTAGGAGAAACAGGAAAAACCCCTCCCCTACCAACCGAAAAAGGATCAAAAGATGAAGTAGTAAGAGAATCTGGCCTTCTAACCTCATCCACCCCAAAAGTCAAGTCGAGTTAATCCTTTTCCCATGCAGACACAAAAAAAAATAGATTAGGACAGATGCTCTTCAACTTACCCATGAAAGTGGCCCCAAGCGATAAAGGACAGGGAGGCTCGAGTGTTGATGTAAACAAACCACAAGTCAATGAGTCCACCGTTGTAAAGTCTTCTTGGGTCAGACCATGAAGAAAACAATCCTCTGAATCAACCTCCTCAAAGGATCCCCTACCCGTCCTACGAAAGCGGGAACATCTAAAAGGTACTCCAAGGTAAGCAAGTCTTTGGAGCAGCAAGTGTTCCCTCCACTCGATCTCTATGGATTCTAGAAGGCCAGCATGAATATCTATCTCGACTAAAACCCTCCACAACATTTTGTCTTGAGATTTCAACAGAGTTTTGTCTACTTTAATAAATCTACCCAACTCGTTGCCAATAGCTTCCAGAGCTTTATGGTTCCATAGTTGTAGAGGCAAACCCAGTAGCAGGACCCATAGATGTAGGCACTGGAAATAGTGTTTGTACGGGTCAAAACCCACCCTCCATCATTTTAGCATAAGATTGCATCCATCCACCACCCACACCTTGTACAAGATATAGATAATATCTTCCAATTTATGAAAGCAGAAGCCGAGCCAACCACTTGTCAAGTAAAGGATCTCTAGTGTATACCCCAGTACTGGTGCCAAGGTTTCCTCGACCCAAATAGGTAAAGGAATGTTATAGAGTGACGATAGGACATGCTCCCCACCAAAATTGTTAACGCCAGATTCCAAGTGTCCTCGAGACCAATATCCGACCCCATAACCAGTTTGCGTTTAGATCAGTTGGTATTCCATGACTTTGCTCATTTGACAGGTCTCCCCTGAGTTCTCAGTCTGAATACTCCCTTAGGTCGAGCTCCAGTAGTCTCCCTTATAACTCCCAGTCCTTCAACAACAGTGTAAGTGCATACTCGAGGTGAGAAAGGCTCAGGATCTGGCTGAGTATGCTTGTCCCGGAGTGACATGCCTACCTTAGGTAGCGAAGATGTGGCTTTCTACTGCGAGTTATGTCTAGACGTACTCGTACTAAGCCCGTCAACTGATGTGAATAGGCCAACACTATGCTAGACTGCCTCGTCAACCGCACCCATTAGTGTGTTGACCTCAGCTTCCATCCAGAATATTCTACCTCTAACCGATGCCTGCCACCTAAACCTACACCCTTAACTCACCTCAACTACCAGCTACCTACTCCCCACAGTATTAAAGAGCTCAATAATGAGGAGGCCCCGCGTCTCGAGAGTAGTCTAGAGATGTCTGACAGAAAAGACCCTCCAAGGTACACATGGAAGGCTCTAATGGTCAACACCAACACCAATATGTCCAGCTAACTACTTCACATCACTCCAAAAATAAGTGTCCCATCTAAGCTAATTAAAAAAACTTCTCTAAAAAAAATAGCGCGCAAGTTTACGTAGTTCTGAACTTGGGGACAGTAACTGGTCTAGAGTGAAAAGACTGATAAAATACTTCAATAGCTCAAGGACTGACAGAGAAGCTCCATTAAAAAATAGAGGTAACGACTCTCTCCCCACAAGTCATACACTAAACAATTTCCAAGTCAAAGCATTCCAAAAAAACCTACTAAATCCTCCTCTGGTAACCCAGAACCTCTACTAAAAGGCTAAATGGAGTAGCTCTCTGCCAAATGTGTGAGCTACACTGATCCACCCTATAGTAAATACCGCCCAAAAAAATCACCACAATAAGGTTGCTTCTCTCATATTGAAGTAGGTTGTTCAATGTATCGTCCTCCACTTACAGATAATCATAGTGTCAAACTTCGTAGAGCCGAACTTCACACTACATGAGACCAATTTTCCGGTGTTACCACTCTCAAAATCAAAGATTAAAGGTAAATGACCTACAAATATGTAATCTTTAGAACATGATTTCCTTATGGTTTAATAGATCATATTTGGGATGAATGTAATGTGCATTGTAAATTTCAATAGGGAGTCACTATAATTTTGGGGTTCACATATGTATTGTTTACAAAGATAAATATATATAGTTTTATATATCATTAAAGATAATATATATATATATATATATATATATACCTACTCTCTGAATATGTAACACGGCCCAATGAATATGCAATTGGTAAGTGTATGCTCAAATAACCAAAGATATATAGATATACTCTTCGAATATGTAACACAACCCAATGAATATGCAATTGGTAATTGTATGCTCAAACAACCAATGAAATGATTAGTTTTCTATGTATAGTGGTCTTCAATGGACTCTTGACACAATCATAAGGCAATGTGAATGTAAATATGTGCTTGTTGTTGACTTGGAGTGGCCAATTATTAATGTTTCTCACAAAAGGAGTTTTATACAATCCTGTAATTCTTATAAGAGTTCCAAAGACTAAGATGTCAATGATAATATTAAACTCCTATGGTAGCTTTTCCTCTTATAGTTCTGTTATGCAAGGTTTTGATGCAAATCAAACTTATCTTAAGGGTTATTCACTTGCCTTGATATGATCTCGCCTCTAAGTATCAAGTCAATATTTTCAAGTCACAACAATACAATTTCACACATAGCTACAATGCCATATATTTAGTCGATGGAAAAATGATATGTAAATTGTCATGGATATTCCACTAAAATGGTTTGTCACAAAATATCTGGTATTATAATGAAATATTTTATTAATGCATCTTTATTTCCTTAGATCTCAGATTTATTATCACTAACTTATTGCTCAAATTATGACAAATAACCAAATACGAAAAAGAAACAAGAAAAAGAGCACACAATCCACACAAATGAATACAAGATGTATCATAGGAAGCCAAATACAAGAGAAAACCCAACTAGAAGGTGAGGCTTATGCTCTTCTCTCTTTTCTTCAATAATGAAATGCAAATACAAAGAAAGAGGCACTCACTATGGAGTTTCCTTTGATGTTGTGTCCTAAATGACTACTACAAAATCTTATTCCTCCTCTATTATGATCTCAAACCCACTCCTAGATGATAAACTATGGAACCAATGCAATGTTAAAGAATGGAACTCCTTCCCCTCCTAGCAGCTTGGTGTTTAACATAGCCGGATAATCGTCCAGGGTTAGGGTTTTTGCATCCTCAACCCCTAATTAGTTAGAAGGCTTTGGACCTTCTAGAATATTATTGAAATTCCACACATGGCTAGCCCCACATGTGTGAGTAATGGGAGTTGATGTGGCATCCACTCATACCATGGTTGTCAACAAGGTAGGTCAACGTGCAAGAGGCACAACTTCCACATACGAGCTCTAATTGAGACAATTTTTGCACCGCTGGAAAGGTCTTAGTGTGTATAATAGTGTCGAGGGGTTGAGATCTATGCTCACAAAGTTTTGACCCCAAAAAATTCCATTTGATGCTTCAAAAAGGATTTGGAAGGTTTCATAACCCAAATCTCCAAACTGGGACCTGCCACTAAAATGGGCCTTGCAAGCCAATTCCTCCAATTTTTGCACCAAACAAGTACTGAGATAGATGAAAAATTATATGATGATCCATTTCGGATCATACCTCCCCATTTATGGATGATTTTTGTCCCCAAAATATTTTATTGAATGAGGTGAGGAAATTTTTCTTCTACCTTCTCCCTGTAGTACCATTTTTCCTTGCCTAGAAGTTGTTCTTTAAACCCAATCTGCTAAAGCTCATTTCCCCTTGTCTAGTAGTTCTAGACTTCTTCTGCAAAAATGTATCTTCCACCAACTCTATCTGAGCTTCTAGTGGTAATTACTCTACGGTTGGTAGGACTTGCTCTTCAATTTCTTGATCCAACATAGAAGGCACGTAGAGTTTTAGATTGTCCACATTCACTACTAAGTAAATGTGCATATATGGGGGTAGATTAAGTCTGTAATAATTATCACCCACCTTATCCAATGCTTCAAAAGGGCCATACCACAGAGCTTGATCTTAGTACTAGAACCTTGTAGTCTTTCCTTGTTCAGTTGTAACCAAACTCTATTGCCCACTTTGAATGATTTCTCTATTATGTGCTAATCATGTCAAGCCTTGTACCTTTCATGTGACTTCTTCATTGTCTCATGTACTTCAAATAGATCTATTTAATATTTTCAACAAACTTCTCTACTTTAAATGCTTCTCTTGTGATGTCTTCCCTTGCTCCTCCTTATTTTCCATGGACAACATGTGATGCATTGTTTCCCCCAATTTGTAAATATAACTATAAATGGATAAAAGACGATGGCAAACTTTATATGTGTGAATATTGATTCAATGGACCTTTGTTTGAAGGGTAAACGAATGTGAACCTAATTATTTACTAATAAAATGGATAAGTGTTGCATGACTAATGCAAGGGGGGTGTACTTAGAAAGACCATGAGTTTTATACGAAGAGAGGATGAAGGGGACTAGGAATGGTTGCATTAACCTTCACCAAACCGGTGCTTACTGGATTTAATTTCTCAGAACCATAACCGTCCTCTAACCCAGAAAGGAATTATAGTTAGGTTGGTGGGTGGGAAGAACTCCTCGGGAGTTAATAAGGGATGGGGTGTGTAAGCACTCATCTGTAAGGCTTTCAGACTTGACCACTGACTGGGAATTTGGGCGACACGCGACCCTGATGAAAGAGGCAAGAAGGGAAGGTGTGGTGGGGGGGAGAGAGGGACATGCCTGCTAAGAGTGCAGAGACGAGAAGTGAATCTCAAGGATTCAAGGAAGAATGGAAAAACTAAGCATTTTGGACACAAGAAATGGCAGAGAAGGTTATGAGACAAGCTGATAAATGAGGCTAGTCCTCCTTGCTTGGTATCGTGTAAACCATTGCCAGGATCCTGTGGGAAGAGGAGAGTAACCTATGTCCTTGTTGTGGTTGAGCGAGAAGAAAAGGTTGTGTTGTAGAGCATCGTTGTCTAGCTCGGGGGTGGCTAGTGGTAAATCCGTTTGGAGTGACTAAGCCTACAGTTGGGTGGAAACAGGCACCCCTTCCAGTAGTTGCTTCACCTTGCCCAATTCTGATAAGTCTTTTCTCGTCTTTAATTTTTGAGTTGGAATGAAGAATGATTTTCTTGGTTTATATATATATATATAAACATCTCTACGTGAAATGGCTATGTTATGTGTATGCTTCCATCTCCTTGGGAACTCACACTTCCCACTGATAAATTGTATGCCCAGCTTCACTCTGGAGGCTTCTCAGGCATAAGTCGTAAAATGGTCGAGATAGGAGATATCGTGTAGACCTAAAACCATCTGTCTGAAGAGAATACTTTCCATTGACCCCCTTGCCGTGTGAATTTCCAGACCCAAGATCCTAACCCGTTTGAGGTGAGAACTCAGGAAAATAGTGATATACAAATACCGAAAGGGAAAGGTTTTCCTTGTCCGAAGGATGGACGGACGAGATTCGTGCGGAAGGAGCCAAGGGATATCATGGTCATTGGCTATGGGAAAGAGCACGAGAGTTAACCCCTCTAGCCTCTTGGATCCACGAGTTTGGAGTTCGTGTATCAGGAGGATTATGGGTTAGCGCAACCAAAACCTTTGAGACCCGAAGTCGCTAAGTAACATGGATTGTTGATCTATGGATTCCTTCGAGACCCACCTCGATTGTTGTATCTGTGAGTTTGGAGTTCGTGCATAGGGAGAGAACAAATCCCGTTCATTGAATCTATGTGCACAGGACCATAGCCGTGAGATCCAGAGGAAAGTTCATGAGGTCTAACCCTTTGAAAGTGCACAAAGGAGTGAACTTTTGCGAAGTCCCGAAATCCTGAAGTTAATCGGAACCGTCCATTGTCAGAGGACAGGTGGTAGTAGATCTGGGAGTTCAAGTATTTGGACCTTGGAAGATTTGCAAGGAGTAGAGGCGAATACCCGAGGAGTTGGGAGCCGCAGCAATTCTAGTCGTCCGTCGGGAAGGGACACGTGGCAAGAGATCAACATTTCGCTAACTCACAACTTGATATGTCAGAGATAGGAGTCATGAGAACTCGTGAAGTCCAAGTTCGCGATTTGATCACAGTCGTCAATCAAAGGGAGGGCATGGACCGTTGATTGTCCAAGGAGATATTTGGGATTGGGAGAAGGAGAGTGAGCGGCCCTCCAACTTCGCGAAACGCGAAGTTCTGATTTGCAAAGAGTTGATCTAACCCATTGGGTCGCAGGAGATTGTGGACTGTTGGTCTGACATCGGGAGTTTGGATTTGGGGATTCCGAGGAAAGGAAATGGACTAATTTCCACCTTTGCGATACATGAAGTCCCGAAGCGCTTGAGGATTGGGACTCGAGTCATAACGAGGGGTTACATGGATGGAGGTTAAGGGATGGATCTAGCGTTGGGCTAGGCTCTTAGTTCAGAAGTCAGGTGAGTCAAGGTTGGCTCATATGTGAATACTCGACGACAAAAGTCATGAAGCGCCATTTTGTTAGGCTTGTGGTCACGGGTAAGGATCACATGGAGGAGGCTTATGCCTGGTGCTTGTTCATATTGGAGAACAAAAGAGAAAATTTAGAGGCTTTACACTATAGAAGCTCCCTTTAAGGGTGGGGGTGTTACAAATTGGTATTAGAAAATGGTTACAGCACTTGGCCTATTTAGGCTCATGGATGAGTTGCATAAAGACCACATTAAGGGGTTTAAAGGGAGATATCCTACCTTACTCCCTTCCTAAAAAGTATGGTTAAGCCCTTATTACAGAAAAAAGTGACAACTTATTGTTGTGTGTGTATGTATTTAAGAAATGTGAATTATGTGTTGGTTATGAACTAATATAATGTTATCTAACAACAAGTGTTTTGTCTGCACTCAAGCGGTCGATCAACCACGGGAAACTGCAATCATATAGAATGGTGACATGCCATGAAGTGGGGGATGGCTCCCACAATACATACGAAGAGTATGATGAGAGGAGGGTCGTAGAGACCCCTCTGGATCTAGCTGAGAATGCGAGGAGTCTCATGGCCGAATTACAGAGATGCAAGGATGATAACGAGAGATTGATAAAAGAGAAAGAGAAGCAAACAAAAATTAATGTATTCTTGTTGCATATTTTATCCGACGTACAGAGACAACTGTAGCATGGACCTGACACCAGTAATGTGGACCAACGACAGACAAAGAGGAGTCGAATTCCACCTGAGATTCGGAAACGTGACCCTTTAAGTGGTCGCACTGGGAGGAGTACCTCGAGAAAGGTCCAACCTGGAGACAGGGGACAAGCGTCAAACGAATCCTCTGGAAAGGAAACTTGCGACTCAGAGGGATCTTCTAGTAGTAGAATCACTTCACATTCTCAAATAAAATGGAAGAAACGAAAGCATTCCAAAAGTCATAATCTCGAAGAATTCGGGAAGGCCAAACCACCCTCTTTCAATGGTGAGATTAAGAAAGGAGAGGAGGCAGAGGCCTGGCTTCTTGGACTAAAGAAGTATTTCAGAGTCAATAAATTCTTTAAAAACTTGAAGGCTTGAGTAGCCACTTTCAACTTGAATGGAAAGGCTTCCATTTGGTGGGAAGACCTTAAGAATGTGAAAGGGATTCATGAAGAGGATAGGAACGGTTTGAGAAATACTTTAGGAAGAATTATCTGTCGGAAAAATATTTCGACGAGAAAACCAAAGAGTTCTATGAACTCAAGCTGGGAAAACTCACCATAGAGGAATATGTCAGCAGATTCCTTAAGTTGTTGAGGTATGCACCCTACATAAAAGCAGAAAAGGCAAAGGTGCAGTGATTTATCAGTGGGCTAACTAAGGACTATTAGAACAAAATTGAGTTTGATGAGCCAAAGACCCTAGAAGACATTATCTGGAAGGCAAGATATTGTTATGAACATCTTGGGCTTCAGACAAAACCTTGTGAAGGCTGGAAGCAGAAGAATAATTCGAGGTTCTAGAAAAAGGGTTGAAACCCCAAAGATTTAAAAACTATAAGAAGGATTTAAGGATGAGCTTTCCTAACCGAAGTGTATGCCAACAAAATTTCCCCTCCTAGAGTGGAAATAAACCTTTTGGATCAACCCCAGGAAAGACTGATAACCCAAAGAAAGAACCCTTGAAATGTTGGGGTTGTGGAGAAGAACATCTAATGAGGGACTGTCCACACAGACAACAGAATAGTAGGGGAATTTACAACGTCCAAGAAGATACCACCATCAATGACATGGCCAAGAGTATGCCATGAATTTATGCAGTTGTGGATAATAAACAAGCCGACCACCAAGCTTCAGTGGTGGAGATGGAAGGTATGATCGCCAACCATCTAGTATTTATTTTAATTGACCCTGGTTCAAATTTGAGTTATGTGGCCCCTCGGGCTGTTGATAAGTGTAAATTACAACCACATAAACATATTAAGCCATGGTTGGTACAGTTAGCCACTGGCACCAAAAGAAAAATAGCGAAGGTTGTACCAGCTTGCTAATTCACTGTGAATGGATTGCCCACCCAAGCTAACCTTAACATACTTCCCCTAGGATCGGACCTATTGATTGGTATGGACTGGCTGGCTACATATAAAACTAAGCTGGATTGTTACCAAAAAACCTTAGAATGTGTAAATGAAGAAGGGAGAAATATAACCCTCCAAGGGATTCAAAAGCATGTCTCAATGAGACGAATATCAACCCTTCAAATGAAAAAGTATTGCAGAAAGGGATGTCCTCTATATGCAATTCAGGTGTTGGAATCTGTTGAGGATGACAAACCAAGCCTAGAAGACCACCCCATACTAAGAGAGTATAGATATGTGTTTCCAGAAGAGGTACCGAGTCTACCTCCGAGAAGGGACATTGACTTATCAATAGAGCTTGCACTTAGAGAAGTACCCATATCCAGGACCCCCTATAGGATGAGTACACCTGAGCTGGTTGAAATCAAACTACAACTAAAGGAAATGATGGACAAACGCTACATCCGGTATAGTGTGTCTCCATGGGGAGCACCAGTCATGTTTGTGAAGAAGAAAGATGGTACTTTTTGACTTTGCATAGATTATAGACAGTTCAATAAGGTAACCATAAAGAACAAATACCCCTTACCCAGAATCAATGACTTGTTCGATCAATTGGGGGGTGCTACCATTTTCTCAAATATTGACTTGAGATCTAGATACCATCAAGTCCGAATCAAGGATGAAGACATCCACAAAACCGCTTTCAGGACAAGATATGATCACTACGAATTTGTGGTAGTACCATTTGGATTAACCAATGCCTCTGCCACCTTTATGTGCATGATGAACAATGTACTCAGCAAATTCCTAGACAAGTTTGTATTGGTTTTTATTGACGATATCTTAATCTACTCCAAGAATAGAGCTTTCACTTCAAGTGCTAAGAGAGCATCAGCTCTACACCAAATTTAACAAGTGTGACTTTTTCCAAAAACAAATACATTACTTGGGCCATGTCATATCTGAAGAAGGGGTAGCATTAGACCCTGACAAGATCAGATCCATCATGGAATGGCCTACCCCAAAGGATGTTTTAGATATCAGATCCTATATGGGTTTAGCAGGATACTATAGGAAGTTTATAAAAGAGTTTTCCAAGATTGGTTGTCCAATCACTGCCCTCCAGGGGAAGGGAGTTAAATTCATTTGGACAATGGAATATGAAGAAAGGTTTCAGTTACTAAAACACCTTATGACACATGCGCCCATGCTGAATATCGTCGATACCGATAATGACTTCCTTGTGTGCACAGATGCCTGCAAGGAAGGAATCGAAGGAGTCCTTGTGCAAGAAGGAAGCATAGTTTTCTATGAATCTCAAAAATTGAATGAACATGAAGTCAACTATGTGAACCATGATCTAGAGTTGGTCGCCACAGTGCACGTTTGAAAATGTGGAGGCATTACCTCCTGGGTAGGAAATTTGTACCTATGACAGACCACTGTGGATTGCAGCACCTATTTGACCAACCAAAACTCAATGCTAGACAAGTTAGGTGTATGGCCCTCCTTAGCGAGTTTGATTTCGAAATCAAACATATCAAAGGAAAGGAAAATAAGGTGGCCAATGCCCTTAGTAGAAGTATGAAAATAATTCACCTGGCAGCGATGAGTACCTGCGAGACAAATGTTAAGGAAAGAGTCAGGAATGTACAAGAAACAGACGCATTATTCTAGCCCGTGACCTCGTACCTAGAGAAAGAACCCGCAGGGCTAAAGTATGAAAGCTACCAAATGTTAGATGGAGGTCTGTTGACCTACCAAAACAGGCTATATATTCTATGTTGTGACGACTTGAAGAGGTTTATAATGGACGAATTGCAAAAGACACCATACACCAACCATTCGGGCTATCAGAAGATGGTCACAACCACCAGGAAACAATTCTATTAGCCTGGATTGAAGAAAGACATAGCCAAGTATTTAACTAAATGTATAGAATGCCAACAAGTTAAAGCAGAACACCGACACCCAGCAGGATTATTACAACCTCTACCAATCCCAAAATGGAAATGGGAGACCATCTCCATGGATTTCATCACCAGATTACCAACATCGTCTAGGCGGAATGACACCATCATGGTAGTGGTGGATAAATTGAGCAAGTCTGCTCATTTTATTCTCGACAAATTGACTTGCACGGCAATAGATATTGCCAACATATTCATGAAGGAGATATTTAGACTACATGGCATGCCTAAGGAGATCGTGTCTGACAGAGACACAAAATTTACTTCAAACTTTTGGAAATCCTTGATGGTTGGCCTGGAGACCAAATTATTGTTTATCACAACCTATCATCCTCAAACCTATGGACAAACGGAAAGCGTGAGCCAAATATTAGAATACATGCTAAGGATGCATGTAATGCATCAACTTAAAAAGTGGAAATATTACATGTCACTAGTGGAATTTGCCTACAACAACAGCTACCAAGAATCGCTAAAGATGAGCCCTTTCAAAGTCCTCTATGGTAGGTCGTGCAACACTCCAGTCAATTAGAGTAATCCCATGAAAAGAATTATGATTGGACCCGACATGTTGAAAGAAATGAAGCAACAAGTGATTTAGATAAAGCAAAATCTTAAAATCGCTCAGAATAGACATAAAATTTATGCCCACAGAAAGAGAAACCCCAGAGAATTCAAGATGGGAGACCACGTCTATCTCAGAGTTAGGCCCAGGAAGAGTTCCCTGAGGATGGGAGCTTGTGCCAAGTTGGCACCTTGGTATAGTGGACCTTTTGAAGTTCTAGATAGAGTGGGACCTATAGCCTATAGGCTAGCACTTCCTCCCACAATAAAAGCACATAATGTTTTCCGTGTTTCATTGCTGAAGAAATATGTACATGATTCTAATCATATAATTGACTGGTCTGTGATCCCGGTGGAACTGGAGGGAGAATTCCTTCTAGAACCTCAATGCATACTAGAAAGGAAGGAAACCCCACTCAGGAACTGAACCATTGCATAGGTCAAGGTGCAGTGGAAACACTTTGGCCCAGATGAGGCCACATGGGAAATAGAGGATGCCATGAGATAGGCATACCCATTTTTGTTCACTTCTGTACATACATGACAGGTTAATAGATAGAACATCGAGGATGATGTTCCTTTAAGGGGGAGGAAATTGTGATGCCTTGTTTCCACCAGTTTGTAAATATAACTATAAATGGCCAAAAGACTATGACAAACTTTATATGTGTGAATATTGATTCGATGGACCTTTGTTTGAAAGGTAAACGAATGTGAACCTAATTATTTAATAAGAAAATGGACAAGTGTTGCATGACTAATGGAAGGGGGGTGTACTTAGAAAGACCATGAGTGCTATATGAAGAGAGGGTGAAGGGGACCAGGAATGGTTGCGTTAACCTTCACCAAACTGGTGCTTACTGGATTTAATTGCTCAGGACTAGAACCATCCTCTGACCCAAAAATGAATTACAGTCATGCTGGTGGGTGGG
>JASDQU010200924.1:0-18909 GCA_032191745.1 Picea mariana | reverse complement strand
ATTTTTTTCAATCCTTCCATGATCTCCCCTTTTAAAGCATTCATCGCAGTATTTATTGCCTCAAACTTAGCTTCTGTTGAATCCATCATCTCTTGTAGTTCATATTTTGTTACTATCTTCTTTTGTAAATCATTTATGTCCCTACACATTTCTTCACCTTCATCAAGTGTCCAAGTAGGATTGTATGGAGGCTTATTTGTTGTAGAAGTTCCCTTTTTTGGTGGCATGTTGGCCAAGTATCACTTTAAACCTTGATTTTGAGGTGGTTCTGCTAGGCAATCTTCATTTTATTGTATCTCCAAAATTTCGGCCCTTATGATTGTGAAATTTTATTTTTTACAGGTCTCTGATATTTTTTCTCTTCAATGCCACAGGTCTGATAAAAATTGGATGTGCCAAGTGGAATTTACGGTAACTTCCCCACAACTTGTTGATTTTTAGCCTTTCCAGGAGATCTCACTTGTATAGCGTTCCCCGCACAAAATAACTGAAATAAAATTTTGAAACTCATACCATAATTACTATGATCTGTCCACTATCCAATGCAACTAGTCTCACTCAATTTGGATACTCTAGGAAGAATTTATGATTGTTTTACCCGAAACACCTTCTTGAGACTAGTCAATAGGACTAGTCAGATACCCTATATTCCACAGGGTGTATCTCCAAATTTACATTGAACCAGAAGCTGAAATTTCTACCATAGATACCTTACTAATTTCTAAGAATAGCCTCCGGATTTTAGGGTCTGAAACGTTATAGAAAAACAATTATAGAGAAAATTCCGCAATGGCTCAATTCAGGATGATTCCAGAACCCTACCTTACAAAGGTTGTATCTTCGAAAGTATAAGGCCTCAGGCACTGAATTTTTAAACCAACGTACCTTGATCTGTCTACTAAATATCATCCAAGACATTCCTTCTAAAGCATTGTAGAAAACACATTATAGAGAAAATTCCATGATGTCTCATATGTAGCAGTGAAACCCCAAGACCTTGAGCTCTGATACCATATATTAAGAACCAAATATCAATATAGCATAGAAAAACATTAGAATAAGTACTCAAAGCATTGAAAAAGAGAGAATTTTGGATAATAAGCCTCTTCGAGGGGGCAACCTCCTTTTACCCCACATAAATGTTCAAGTACAAGATGATTCCAAATGAAATGTCTCCTTGGTATATATAGGAGACTAGGAGGTATAATTACAACTAATGGAATCAAGCCGACATAAATAAAATAACATTACTAATGTAATATGCCCCAATTAAGGGGTAATGAGCCAATATTAGGGATTAACAGTCGGTAGGGCCATCCACTTGATGACCACCTCTGATATTGGGTTCTTCTAGATACCTCTATCAACGATGAAGTGAAATGGAGTATCCTTCACCCACATCTGTGAATGAAAGAGTTGCTCGCCTTCCTCTGGCTCATTAGGTTCATCGGGTTGTATCTTGGTGGTAGAAATAGTGGCACTAGGTTCCACATCAATAATATGTCTCCCCTTTTTTGGTTTCGATTCTAAGTCAGACCCACATCTAATTCAGAGGCTTTCACCTCCACCAACAATAACTAATTTAAGCGGCAATCAACAATGTTATTCTGGGGGCTCATATGGAAGTTGCATCATTCCTATTGTCTTTCTTCATCTTTCCATTGTCCTTATTTGTTTTAAGATTAAAATGGTTTTCATGAGGTTTTCCATCTTTGCTCTTCCCTTTGTTTTGTGGGTTGGGGCTTCCCTTGCCTTGCTTTTGTTGTGAGGGGTTCCCAAACCCAAATTTTCGCTTCTTTTTCTTAATCTTCTTCTCAATTTTGACAACATATCAATAGGTTGTGCCCAAGGATGAGAGTTCCATAAACTCCATTTATGTATTGATGTATCTATGCATACCACTGCGGTACTTGAGCACCAAATTTCACTCAAAATCTTTGATACCCAACTTGTTGTGTAAGGTATGGAATATATTTTTGAACTCTGGCAATGTTTGGTCCCTTTCCTGCCACAGTGTGGTCCATCTTGTATACAGGTCGTCATAACTTCCAATAGGGTAGTATTGTTCCTTAATAGCATCTCTGAAGGATTCCCAGGTGAGTGAAACTATAAATAATGAGGGTTCATCTGTTTCCCTTTTCTCACAAAAAGTTTCCCACCAATCTTTCAAATGGGGGATGACTTTAAGGAGTGAAAATGCAATATTTTCTCTATTGGAAAAGTTATGGATAGACAAATACCCTTATGGAAGATTCAACCATTTTTCTACAACATCTACGTCTATCTGACCTTCAAATACAAGAATATCAAAGTTGATATGTACCTTGAAGGGGGCGGTGCCTCCACTCAAGGAAGATGTATTCATGTTGGTAGCTATCGAAGGATTTACGCAAAACTATCCATCATCTCATTCCTCTGTTGTGCGAGGGCTTCCTCGAGCAAAAATTTGAAAGGATCTCCTATGTTTTCTTTTATCCCACCATGGAAGGTCACTTGGGCATGCAAGATCTCTTATCCTCAAGAGAAACAAGATCGAGACCCATGTCTTTGTACCCTTACCTCATCGGGGACATGCACTAAGAATGACAAGGAGAAAACCACTCTAATACCATTGATATATATTTTATGAGCAGAATGATATGAATACATATCTATATTATTAAAACATATATACAATGAAAAATAACAAAGATACAGTAAAACTTGGATTCTCTTCAATAAAGAAATATGCCGAAACTGTAAAACACAGACTGAAACAAGCTTGCTAGAATGGTGGCGGCTTATCTCTGAGAAGATATGTGACGGTTGCGCTCATTCAAAAGAACATGACTACAATGAGGCTCCAAAAGAATTTTTACATCAAACATGAATGCCAATACCATAGACATCCAAAAACCTAACCCTAAGAGATGAAGCGCCAAAAGCCATGTGGGCCTCATTGGGGTAAATTGGTACATCAACTTTCAGGGGTTGTAACTTTTGCACATGATCTTTTTTTAGGTGCACAATATCCCATTGGTATATCCGAGAAATACACATCATGTTGTCACACTCTGATCTAGAATTGGATCTAGGAGCCAGATAGGGCTCAGTAAGGCCTAAAATTCAAAGTGCTCATAATCTCTTCAAAATGGACATGTGCATAGGCCTTTGTGATACAAACCCAACACAACTTGAACGGGCTCAAATGAGCATCATATGCTCCATATATCGTCATCTTTTCATTTGGCCAAACATGCAAAAAAATGTTGATTATATAGTCCGTACAGTGCCACGTGGCAGCTGACTGTACAGGTCGTACGACTGTACAACTGACGTGGCAGGGTGTGTGGATGCTAGCGTGGATAGGTACAGGTGGACCAATCAGAGTGTGACATGTGTCACCACTACAAGGGTAACATGTGGCATGCTCGTATGGATGATATGGTAGACGTGGAACACCCATATGCTTATGTGGCATGTACAGTGGCAGATGACTAGGCTGATACCTCGACATACAGGGGGACCAATGGTTGATGGACACGTGGCATATTTTTGGGAGAATAGGAAGGTGCCACATGGCCCAGACATGGGCTGCCACGTGGCACCCATTCATTGGTTGATGTTTTTGTAAAATTTTTTGGGTTCACCGGGTTCGAACCCGTGACCTCTTTGAGCGCCAAGCTTTCGTGTAGGTCGGGCTACCAGCCTGCCTACCTGGTGGAACTTAACCTATAATGGCTCCACCTCTATTTAATTTTGATTCTAAGTGGATTTAGCGAAGGTTAGGGTTGGGGCTAGGCCCCAGCCCCCGACACAACCTTTACCATAGAACCTACACACATGAACCCTGACCTATTCAAACCGTTTGATGCGCGAAATAAATGGAGCTTAGCCCCTAGTTTTCAGTGTAACTTCATATGCTCGTTGTGATATGTAACAACACACGGAAGTGGATAAGTGTTAGCCCTTGATCGTGTGGTGTATTAGCATGTGACTTGGTTCCATTTTTAGGGCGCGAAGGTTATGGGGTTAGCCCCAGTCTGTCAGGCTAGCCCGCCGACCAAGGGGCATAACCACAGGATGGATTCCAGGGGCTAAAACACAAGTTTATGCATTGAGCTTTAAAACCCGGCCATATGGCATACAATGTAACTAGGGACTGAGAGCTAGGGGGCCAGTGCATGGCATAGGGCCACATGGAGGCACCCAGGTGACCAGGAACCCTAAGAAAGGGGGTTGCGCCCAATCTATTTGAAAAGTGGGTTTTTAACTTTATTGTATAAGATTTTTTAATGATTTATTCAACATAATTGAGAGATTTTTTTTCATGTTTGGGGGATATTGGGCCCTTTTTTAGGCCAGATATTGGGGAGAAGTTGCGAGATGGTTACCAAATTTAGGCCTATATAAACCAGGGCTTCTTGAAGCCATGGGAGGAGGTTCAGAACAAGTTTATGCTACTGAATTGTTGAGGCAAAGCCATTGTCATGTAGAGAAGCTATTGAGGAGTGCACCTTTGCGGGCCATTTCTGGGAGATTCGTACATCCGATTTCAGTGCTGTAAGTTTTGATGGAGTCTTGAGATCTGGTAGAACAAGACCAAATCATTTTTGTAATCCATTGGCACTTTCATGATTTAATTGAAAATATTTGAAGATAAATAAGAAAACCCATTGAGACAAGGCTCAAAGACATAGGCGAGATTGCCGAACACCATTATCAGTTCGGAGTTTTTATGGTTTTTTGTCTTCATGCTTATGTTCAGATCTGTAATTCTTTAGGGTTGTCATATTTTCCTCTTTCATTCTTCTTCTTTCATCAGTTTTCCTAAATGGTAAATTAACACATGCTAAATAACTCAACCATTGTCGTTTAAAAGATCTTTTCGAATCAAGTGGTATCAGAGCTAGTTGACGGTTGGATTTTGAGTTTGCATGTTTACCAGGGAAATATAATCTCAGTTGAGAAGATGGCATCTATAGAGGGACTTTATCAGGATGAGAAGGATATGAAAAAAACTCTTTTTTCCATGTCTGAGATGGTGAAAGTGTTGTGTGAAGACTACTTGGAACAAAACAGATCAGTTCAAGAAAAAGCTTCAAAGAACAACAAAGGAAAAGAAGGATTGAATGAATTGCCTTCTACATCTGTTTCAGAAAACATCTCTGAGGTATGCAATGAAGGTTCTTCATCATTTTCGCATAGTTCCCATCAAGATGGTTTTGATGCACTTGAAAAAAATACAAGAGGTATAGGTTTGAGATTGCTAACCAAGATGGGATATCAAGGAAAGGGCCTTGGAAATAAGGGCCAAGGTATCATTAATCCCGTAGAGGTTGTGGAAAGACCTTGTTATTTAGGATTGGGATATGGCGAAGAGGAGATTGGATCATCCTCCAAGATGGGTTCCAAAACATCGGAAACAAGTGATGCTTCAAACGACCATCCTAAGTCATTGCAGGATCAATTCACGAAAGGTGATGGTGTATCACTCCTTGATGGTGATAGTGAATGAAATTCATCTCCAAATCAAAGTGAAGATCCACAAGAAAGGTATAATGGTCATGATCTCTCCAAATATCTTTTTGATTATAAAAAACATAATCATATAATCTCAAACTTGTGGAATATGTATCCATGTACTTTTTGTCATTCAACTACGCATTGTGTTGCCAACCATTAGAAGAGACAATCTTTGTACAGGAAACTTATGTCGACCAAAAATGAGACACGACATAAAGACTCAACTCCACAATGGAAGAAAGAGAAAGGAAAACAAGTTTGGATGCCAAAAAATCATTGCACTTATTGCAACAGGGGTGGACATCAAAAGGATAATTGTTGGAAGCTTAATCTAGAGCTTCATACAAATAAGGACAAAAGGATTGTGGTTGTACTCATAAAGGAAGAGGCATTACCAGTGAAGCAAGAGGAAAACCATGAAGAAAATAAATCAGCCACTTGGTTTTTCCAAAAATAGATGTCACATCTTCATTGTATTTTTCTTTCATTGATGTAATCATTTTTGTACAACATAGTGTTTGTTTTTTCCTTATGAGTATGTGATCAATAAGGTTCATTTTGTAACCTGCTGGAGGACCAAAAGGTCTTTAGTGGGGAGGTGTGATCCAGAATTGGATCCAGGAGCCAGATAGGGCTCAGAAAGGCCTAAAAATAAAAGTGCTCAGTATATCTTCAAAACAGACGTGCGCATAGGCCTCAATGATACGAACCCAAAACAACTTGAACAGGCTCAAACAGACGTCATATTCTCAATATATCATGATCTGTTCATTTGGCCAAATAGGGGAAAAAATGTTGATTGTACAGTATGTATAGTGCCATGTGGCAACTGACTGTACATGATGTATGACCATACAGCTGACGTGGAAGGGTAGGTGGATGCTGATGTGGATGCGTATGGGTGGACCAATCAGAGTGTGACATATGTCACCACTACAAGGGTGACATATGGCATGCTCGTATGGATGACATGGTAGACATGGAACACCCGTATGCTTACGTGGTAGGTACAGTGGCAGATGACTAGGCTGATACCTCGACATACAGGGGGACCAATGGTTGATGGACACGTGGCATATTTTTGGGAGAATAGGAAGGTGCCACATGGCCCAGACATGGGCTGCCATGTGGCACCCATTCATTGGTTGATGTTTTTGAAAAATTGTTTGGGTTCACCAGGTTTGAACCCGTGACCTCTTTGAGCACCAAGCTTTCATGTAGGTCGGGCTACCAGCCTGCCTACCTGGTGGAACTTAACCTATAATGGCTCCACCTCTATTTAAGTTTGATTCTAAGTGGATTTAGCAAAGGTTAGGGTTGGGGCTAGGCCCCATCCCCCGACACAACCTTTACCATAGAACCTACACACATGAACCCTGACCTATTCAAACCGTTTGATGCGTGAAATAAATGGATCTTAGCCCCCAGTTTTCAGTGTAACTTCATATGCTCGTTGTGATATGTAACAACGCACGAAAGTGGATAAGTGTTAGCCCTCGATTGTGTGGTGTATTAGCATGTGACTTGGTTCCATTTTTAGGGCGCGAATGTTATGGGGTTAGCCGCGGTATGTCAGGTTAGCCTGCCGACCAAGGGGCATAACCACGAGATGGATTCCAGGGGCTAAACCACTAGTTTATGCATGGAGCTTTAAAACCCGACCATATGACATACAATGTAACCAGGGACCGAGAGCTAGGGGGCCAGTGCATGGAACAGGGCCACATGGAGGCACCCAGGTGACCAGGAACCCTAAGAAAGGGGGTTGCGCCCAATCTATTTGAAAAGTGGATTTTTAAATTTATTATATAAGATTTTTTAATGATTTATTCAACATAATTGAGAGATTTTTTTCATGTTTGGGGGATATTGGGCCCTTTTTTAGGCCAGATCTTGGGGAGAAGTTGCTAGATGGTTACCAAATTTAGGCCTATATAAACCAGGGCTTCTTGAAGCCATGGGAGGAGGTTCAGAATAGGTTTATGCTACCGAATTGTTGAGGCAAAGCCATTGTCATGCAGGGAAGCTATTGAGGAGTGCACCTTTGCGGGCCATTTCTGGGAGCTTCGTTCATCCGATTTCGGTGCCGTAAGTTTTGATAGAGACTTGAGATCTGGTAGAAAAAGACCAGCTCATTTTTGTAATCCATTGGCACTTTCATGATTTAATTGAAAATATTTGAAGATAAATAAGAAAACCCATTGAGACAAGGCTCGAAGACGTAGGCAAGATTGCCGAACTCAGTTATAAGTTTGGATTTTTTATGGTTTTTTGTCTTCATGCTTATGTACAGATCTATAATTCTTTATGGTTTTCATATTTTCCTCTTTCATTCTTCCTCTTTCATCAGCTTTCCTAAATGGTAAATTAACACATGCTAAATAACTCAACCATTGTTGTTTAAAAGATCTTTTTAGATCAAGTGGTATCAGAGCCAGTTGACGGTTGGATTTTGAGTTTGCATGTTTACCAGGGAAATATCATCTCAGTTGAGAAGATGGAATCTATAGAGGGACTTTATCAGGATGAGAACGATATGCAAAATTTTTTTTTTTCCATGTCCGAGATGGTGAAAGTGTTGTATGAAGACTACTTGGAACAAAAGAGATCGGTTCAAGAAAAAGCTTCAAAGAACAACAAAGGAAAAGAAGGATTGAATGAATTGCCTTCTACATCTGTTTCAGAAAACATCTCTGAGGTATGAAATGAAGGTTCTTCATCATTTTCGCATAGTTCCCATCAAGATGGTTTTGGTGCACTTGAAAAACATACAAGAGGTAAAGGTTTGAGATTGCTAACCAAGATGGGATATCAAGGAAAGGGCCTTGGAAATAAGGGCCAAGGTATCGTTAATCCCATAGAGGTTGTGGAAAGACCTTGTTATTTAGGATTGGGATATGGTGAAGAGGAGATTGGATCATCCTCCAAGATGGGTTCCAAAACATCGGAAACAAGTGATGCTTCAAATGACCATCCTAAGTCATTGCATGATCGATTCACGAAAGAAGATGGTGTATCACTCCTTGATGGTGATAGTGAATGAAATTCATCTCCAAATCAAAGTGAATATCCGCAAGAAAGGTACAATGGTCATGATCTCTCCAAATATCTTTTTGATTATAAAAAACATAATCATATAATCTGAAACTTGTGGAATATGTATCCATGCATTTTTTTTCATTCAACTACGCATTGTGTTTCCAACCATTAGAAGAGACAATCTTTATACAGGAAACTTATGTCGACCAAAAATGAGACACGACATAAAGACTCAACTCCACAATGGAAGAAAGAGAAAGGAAAACAAGTTTGGATGCCAAAAAATCAYTGCACTTATTGCAACAGGGGTGGACATCAAAAGGATAATTGTTGGAAGCTTAATCTAGAGCTTCATACAAAGAAGGACAAAAGGATTGTGGTTGTACTCATAAAAGAAGAGGCATTACCAGTGAAGCAAGAGGAAAACCATGAAGAAAATAAATCAGCCACTTGGTTTTTCCAAAAATGGATGTCACATATTCATTGTATTTTTCTTTCATTGATGTAATCATTTTTGTACAACATAGTGTTTGTTTTTTCCTTATGAGTATGTAATCAATAAGGTTCATTTTGTAACCTTCTGGAGGACCAAAAGGTCTTTAGTGGGGAGGTGTGATCCAAAATTGGATCCAGGAGCCAGATAGGGCTTAGAAAGGCCTAAAAATAAAAGTTCTCAGTATATCTTCAAAACAGACGTGTGCATAGGCCTCAATGATACGAACCCAAAACAACTTGAACAGGCTCAAACAGACGTCATATTCTCAATATATCATGATCTTTTCATTTGGACAAACAGGGGAAAAAATGTTGATTGTACAGTCCGTATAGTGCCATGTGGCAACTGACTGTACATGATGTATGACCATGCAGCTGACGTGGAAGGGTAGGTGGATGCTGATGTGGACGTGTATGGGTGGACCAATCAGAGTGTGACATATGTCACCACTACAAGGGTGACATGTGGCGTGCTCGTATGGATGACATGGTAAACATGGAACACCCGTATGCTTACGTGGTAGGCACAGTGGCAGATGACTAGGCTGATACCTCGACATACAGGGGGACTAATGGTTGATGGACACGTGGCATATTTTTGGAAGAATAGGAAGGTGCCACATGGCCCAGACATGGGCTGCCATGTGGCACCCATTCATTGGTTGATGTTTTTGAAAAATTGTTTGGGTTCACCGGGTTCAAACCCGTGACCTCTTTGAGCGCCATGCTTTCATGTAGGTCGGGCTACCAGCTTGCCTACCTGGTGGAACTTAACCTATAATGGCTCCACCTCTATTTAAGTTTGATTCTAAGTGGATTTAGCAAAGGTTAGGGTTGGGGCAAGGCCCCATCCCCCGACACAACCTTTACCATAGAACCTACACACATGAACCCTGACCTATTCAAACCGTTTGATGCGTGAAATAAATGGAGCTTAGCCCCCAGTTTTCAGTGTAACTTCATATGCTCGTTGTGATATGTAACAACGCACGGAAGTGGATAAGTGTTAGCCCTCGATTGTGTGGTGTATTAGCATGTGACTTGGTTCCATTTTTAGGGCGTGAAGGTTATGGGGTTAGCCCTGGTCTGTCAGGTTAGCCCGCCAACCAAGGGGCATAACCACGTGATGGATTCCAGGGGCTAAACCACTAGTTTATGCATGGAGCTTTAAAACCCGGCCATATGACATACAATGTAACCAGGGACCGAGAGCTAGGGGGCCAGTGCATGGCACAGGGCCACATAGAGGTACCCAGGTGACCAGGAACCCTAAGAAAGGGGGTTGTGACCAATCTATTTGAAAAGTGGATTTTTAAATTTATTGTATAAGATTTTTTAATGATTTATTCAGCATAATTGAGAGATTTTTTTCATGTTTGGGGGATATTGGGCCCTTTTTTAGGCCAGATCTTGGGGAGGAGTTGATAGATGGTTACCAAATTTAGGCCTATATAAACTAGGGCTTCTTGAAGCCATGTGAGGAGGTTCAGAATAGGTTTATGCTACCGAATTGTTGAGGCAAAGCCATTGTCATGCAGGGAAGCTATTGAGGAGTGCACCTTTGCAGTCCATTTCTGGGAGCTTCGTGCATCCGATTTCGGTGCCGTAAGTTTTGATAGAGTCTTGAGATCTGGTAGAAAAAGACCAGCTCATTTTTGTAATCCATTGGCACTTTCATGATTTAATTGAAAAGATTTGAAGATAAATAAGAAAACCCATTGAGACAAGGCTCGAAGACGTAGGCAAGATTGCCGAACTCCATTATCAGTTTGGAGTTTTTATGGTTTTTTGTCTTCATGCTTATGTTCAGATCTATAATTCTTTATGGTTGTCATATTTTCCTCTTTCATTCTTCCTCTTTCATCAGCTTTCCTAAATGGTAAATTAACACATGCTAAATAACTCAACCATTGTCGTTTAAAAGATATTTTCAGATCAAGTGGTATCAGAGCTAGTTGACGGTTGGATTTTGAGTTTGCATGTTTACCAGGGAAATATCATCTCAGTTGAGAAGATGGAATCTATAGAGGGACTTTATCAGGATGAGAGCGATATGCAAAAACTTTTTTTTCCATGTCCGAGATGGTGAAAGTGTTGTATGAAGACTACTTGGAACAAAAGAGATTGGTTCAAGAAAAAGCTTCAAAGAACAACAAAGGAAAAGAAGGATTGAATGAATTGCCTTCTACATCTATTTCAGAAAACATCTCTGAGGTATGAAATGAAGGTTCTTCATCATTTTCGCATAGTTCCCATCAAGATGGTTTTGGTGCACTTGAAAAACATACAAGAGGTAAAGGTTTGAGATTGCTAACCAAGATGGGATATCAAGGAAAGGGCCAAGGTATCGTTAATCCCATAGAGGTTGTGGAAAGACCTTGTTATTTAGGATTGGGATATGGCGAAGAGGAGATCGGATCATCCTCCAAAATGGGTTCCAAAACATTGGAAACAAGTGATGCTTCAAATGACCATCCTAAGTCATTGCATGATCGATTCACGAAAGAAGATGGTGTATCACTCCTTGATGGTGATAGTGAATGAAATTCATCTCCAAATCAAAGTGAATATCCGCAAGAAAGGTACAATGGTCATGATCTCTCCAAATATCTTTTTGATTATAAAAAACATAATCATATAATCTGAAACTTGTGGAATATGTATCCATGCATTTTTTTTCATTCAACTACGCATTGTGTTTCCAACCATTAGAAGAGACAATCTTTATACAGGAAACTTATGTCGACCAAAAATGAGACACGACATAAAGACTCAACTCCACAATGGAAGAAAGAGAAAGGAAAACAAGTTTGGATGCCAAAAAATCACTGCACTTATTGCAACAGGGGTGGACATCAAAAGGATAATTGTTGGAAGCTTAATCTAGAGCTTCATACAAAGAAAGACAAAAGGATTGTGGTTGTACTCATAAAGGAAGAGGCATTACCAGCGAAGCAAGAGGAAAACCATGAAGAAAATAAATTAGCCACTTGGTTTTTCCAAAAATGGATGTCACATCTTCATTGTATTTTGCTTCCATTGATGTAATCATTTTTGTACAACATAGTGTTTGTTTTTTTCCTTATGAGTATGTAATCAATAAGGTTCATTTTGTAACCTTCTGGAGGACCAAAAGGTCTTTAGTGGGGAGGTGTGATCCAGAATTGGATCCAGGAGCCAGATAGGGCTCAGAAAGTCCTAAAAAACAAAGTGCTCAGTATATCTTCAAAATAGATGTGTGCATAGGCCTCAATGATACGAACCCAACACAACTTGAACAGGCTCAAACAGACGTCATATTCTCAATATATCATGATCTGTTCATTTGGCCAAACAGGGAAAAACATGTTGACTGTACAGTCCGTATAGTGCCATGTGGCAACTGACTGTACATGATGTACAACCATACAACTGACGTGGAAGGGTAGGTGGATGATGATGTGGATAGGTACAGGTAGGCCAATCATAGTGTGACATATGTCACCACTGTAATGGTGACATGTGGCACATCCGTACAGATGACATGGCATGCATGTATGCTTAAGTGGAAGGTACAGTGGCAGATGACTAGGATGACACCTCGACATATAGGGGGAACAATGGTTGATGGACATGTGGCATTAGTTTGGGCAAAGAGGAAGGTGCCACATGGCCCAGACATGGGCTGCCACGTGGCACCCATTCATTGGTTGATGTTTTTGCAAAATTGTTTGGGTTCACTGGGTTTGAACCCGTGACCTCTTTGAGCACCAAGATTTCGCGTAGGCCAGGCTACCAACCCTCCTACTTGGTGGAACTTAACCTATAATGGATTCACCTCTATTTAAGTTTGATGCTAAGTGGATTTGGCGAAGGTTAGGGCTGAGGCTAGGTCCCATCCCTTGGTACAACCTTTACTATAAAACCTACACACATGACCCTTGGCCTATTCAAACCATTTGGCACGTGAAATAAATGGATCTTAGCCCCCAAATTTTTATATAACTTCATATGCCCATTGTGATATGTAACAGCATGTGGAAGTGGATAAGTGTTAGCCCACGATCGCGTGGTGTATTAGCATGTGACCCGGTTCCATTTTTTGGGCACAGAGGTTATGGGGTTAGCCTCGATCGTTCGGGCTATCCCACCAACCAAGGGGCATAACGATGGGCTAGATTCCAGGGGCTACACCACCACTTTGCGCATGGAGGTTTAAAACCCGGCCATATGGCATACAATGTAACTAGGGAGCGAGAGTTAGGGGTCCAACGCATGGCACAAGGCCACATGGAGGCGCCCATGTGACGAGGAGCCCTAAGAAAGGGGGTTGTGCCCAATCTATTTGCAAAGTGGGTTTTTAACTTTACTATATAATATTTTTTAATGATTTATTCAACATAATTGAGAGATTTTGGTCATTTTTGTCAGATATTGGGCCCTTTTTGAGGCCAGATATTGGGAAGAAGTTGGGAGATGGTTACCAACTTCAGGCCTATATAAACCAGGGCTTCTTGAATCCATGGGAGGAGGTTCAAAATAGTTTTATGTTGTCGAATTGTTGAGCCAAAGCCATTGTCATGCAGGGAAGCTATTGAGGAGTGCACCTTTGTGGACCATTTCTAGGAGCTTCGTACATCCAATTTTGGTTCCATCACTTTTGATGGGTTCTTGAGATGGGTTTTTGTACACTATGTTGTACAAAATCAAGAACTATGTTCTACATACCTTACTGATTCCATTGTGTTTTGCTTCCATTGAGATCTGGTAGAACAAGACCAACTCAATTTTTTAATCCATTCACACTTTCGTGATGTACTTGAAAATATTTGAAGAGAAATAAGAAATCCCACTGAGACAAGGCTCGGAGACATAGGCAAGATTGCCAAACTCCATTATCACTTCAATGTTTTTATGGTTTGATGTCTTCATGCTTATGTTTAGATCTATAATGATTTATGGCTGTCATATTTTCCTCTTTAATTCTTCCTCTTTCATCAGTTTTCCTAAATGGTAAATTAACACATGCTAAATAACTCAACCGTTGTCGTTTAAAAGATCTTTTCGGATCACACTCTCATTCTGATGACAATGTGACTGTGGCAGGCCCAAAAAACGTTGTTTAGGGCCTCAAAACGACCCCAGAAGTTTAAGAACCAAAAANAGTTGGAATATGTGGGTGGCTACCGATATCCATTTGGATCAATAATTCATCTTTATAAGTCTCACTGATGGAAAATTTGATCAAACATATTTTATTAATGGTGACTTCATTCCCTTTTTTGAACCATGAAATTCAGTAAGGATGGGGATGTGTTTCACAGTGTAATTTTAACTTATCTACCATGTCTTTGGAAACCATATTCTCACAACTGCCACTATCAACAATAACTTGACATGCCTTTCCCCCGAAAGTGCATCTAGTTCAAGGAATATTTTTCTGAAGCCAAGAATATTCATTGTCGCTACTTTGCCTTTGTTCTTTTTCGAGAATCGCCATTGACCTCTGTATCATGATATTCTCCCCCATATTGGGCGAGACTTCATATTTAGCTCGTTCTTCTTCATTATCATCTTGGACCAATTTTAAACTAAGTTGTTTTCCTTGCATTGGCTTGTGCATGTTATAATTTTGGAATTCAAATGCTCAATGACCCTCTATGCCACACCTGAAACACACATAAGGGCTTGCTCTGCCACCACTGTAACCTCCACCCCTCTGAAATCCTCTTCCTCGCGGTTGATTCAAGTTACCTTTTCAAGTATCTTCTTCTTTCTCAGCTCCTTGGGATGATTTGTCTCTGTCATAGGTAAAAACATCCCGTGAGGTAGACGATGTACCCCTCCTTGATCCTCTATTCCTTTGTGCAAATTGTTGATTTTTTTTTCCATGCTGTGATCCCTATGCATGCTCAATTCATCTTGAAAAGAAATTTTAAACAATTCACATACCTTGCATCTAGTTTCTCATCAGTTTCCTAGTTATCTACACGAATGGACAACTGATAAAACTCGTTTGTGAGTTCCTCAATGGTGGAAAGGTTTTCCTTCAAGCTATGAAATCTATGAAAAAGGTTCTGGTCATAGTCCAAAGGAAAACAATTTCCTCTTAATTTTTTTTTCCATATTTCTCCAGGTCATAATTTTGTCTTTTCCTTTTTTTTTCTTTGTCTTTCTGCACATGATCCCACTAGATCATGGTTTGACCCTTCAACTTGATGCATGAAAATTTCACCTTCTTTTCCTCCGCCATCAACTTCCATTCAAAAAAAAAATTCATGGCGTTCAACCAATCCATTAACTCCTTTGGTTTAAGACACCATGTATATTCTAAAACTTCCATTTTGATCCCATCATTTCTCCCTTCTAGAGCCCTGAGCATCCTCTCTTCAAAAGTCACGTGTTGTAATTGTTCTTCTTCATGTTTTGTATGTTTATCTACATCTCCTCAGTTTGTCTCCTCATCAGACACTTCTATTTGTATTATTCTCTGACTAGCTAACACGTTTGTAAGATCTGCTACTTGTCTTTGGAGGTTTTGCATATCTCTATGCATCTGAGCAAGATAACTTGCTCTTTCTCTTCCTCTCCCAACCATCTTCCTGCTCTGATACCATATGATGTGTCCATTAAAATTGGATTCATTCAAAATATCTAAAAACCATGCAAACACATGAGAATGGAAAATAACTCTCTTTTATTCCTTCTCCATCCAGACTATTACAATGGAAGTTAAAGCCATTGTAACTACTATGTGAGATTTTCGAAAACAACTAATTTTAGAAAATTATCGCATGACTCTAAGAATGGGCAATAAATAAGAGCTAACTAGAGAGACAATGTTTGTCAACTTGCTTTTCTGATTAGGTGGATAAACTAAGAGATAACTAATAATTACTAATTTTAAAAATCATGAAAAAACACAAAACCCCCAAATTAAGTCCTTATATGAAGGAATTTGGCCCCAAAAAAGTGTCAAAGAGATGTCTAATTTGAAGGATCAGATATCCACTGTCGTGAACTCTTCAAGATGAAACTCCCTGTAAAATTTCAGCCCAAACATATAATCGAGTCAAAAGTTATGACCCTCAGAAATCCATGCATCACTCGCGCATATTGAGGATGAATTATGGTTGCAGCCAAATGGAGATTTCTTCATCTAATTTAGGAAGGATGGTTTGAACCCTGCAATTATAACCCACCACTTTCTTCAAACATGAAACATGGAACATCAAATGTATTTTGGAGGCAACTCTAATTGCCATTTTCTAGGCAACTGGACCAATACGTTTGATAATCTGATAGGGACCATAAAATTTGGGTGTAAAATTGTGGTGGTCATGGGTTTTGAGTGATATTTGCTTGTAAGGTTGGAGTCTAAGAAACACCTGATCACCTTCTTAGAAATCCCATTCAGAACATTATTGGTCAGCTTGTTTCTTCATATAAGTTTGGGCCATGTGGAGGTTATCCTTCAAAGTTGTGAGGGTAGATACTCTACCTGGAAACAACTTATCAATATCTTGGACCTTTGATGTTCCTATAAGATAGGAAGTTACTATAGGTGGTTGTTGGCCATACACCATTGCATATGGTGTTATTTTGGTTGTGGTATGATAGGAAGTGTTGCACCACCATTCTTCCAAGGGTAACCATTGCACCCATTGATATCGTTTTTCTGAAGAAAAACAACACAAGTAGGTTTCCAAACATTTATTGACAAATTTTGTTTGGCCATCCATTTGGGGTGTTGGAAATTTGGTTGTCATTGATGTCAACCTTGATAAATAGATGAAGTATCATTGATCGATTAGTTTGAGAAGCATTGTCAATATTGGACATATTGTTATGAAGGTGACTTGAATGTTAAGCATTGTCAATATTGGACATAATGTTATGAAGGTGACTTGAATGTCAAGCATTGTCAATATTGAACATAATGTTATGAAGGTTGTTGGTTGTGGAGCCTGATTATGTTCCTAATTCATAGGTCCTTGCTTTCAGCCATGTTTATACCCCATGAAGACTTTACACCCTAGGAGTATGTACACTCTTCCATGCGGGGGAGTGCAAAGGGGGGGTGCCCCCTCTACAGGGTCCGGGGGGCCTATCCCCCCGGCTGGGGGGTTCGGGGGCGAAGCCCCCAAAGGAAAAATTGCCTTGTAAACATATATTGTAATTTCATTGTAAATCTGGACCGTTCATTATAAGGTCACATATCTAACGGTAGAAATTATGTTAGGGTTTTTTCCCCTAGAAGGCAACCCTCTGTTATGAGGGAAATATATTGCGGCTATGCATTATGGCGAGTATTGTATTATGAGAAAGGAGACTGTGAGAGAAAGAAGAGGAAGTTATAGCAGGTTTTGTTGTGGGTTGTATCCCTTCATTTGTTGGATAATAATAAAGGAAGGACCTGGCAATTTCTCTGGTGGACGTAACCCACACTAGGTGAACCATGTAAATCTATGTCTCTATTGTATTGTGTATCTTCTGTGTTTTGTTTCCACATTTGTTTTATTTTATTGCTCTGCGATCCTTTTTTTCTAACAAATGGTATCAGAGCGAAAGGCAACTCGTAGGAAAAGAGGGTTCCTGGTTTGAGTGGGAGCAATGTTGAAAGATGGAAAGTTTAGGGTCGAGAAATTTAACGGCCAAAACTACCAGTTATGGAAGATTATTTATATCAGAAGGATCTTTTAGCACTTGGTAAGTTTCCTAGAGGTTGAAACAGAAGAAATCTACAAAGATAACTTTATCCAACCACTTTTAAAGCTAGGATCTAGCCCTTCCAGCTTCAGAGAGGGATCTCTTTATATGATTTAGCTATGTTTTTAATTTAGATATTAGGCTAGGTAAAGAAATCTGTAGGTTTGTTGTCAAAGTGTTTTTAAATTGGTTGAGACAGTCTACACTTCCATTGGGCTATGGGGTTTGTATTTAATTAAATATGAAATACCACCAGAAACAAGAAAAGAATACTTCCACAGGGAGAGATAATATACTCACTGGATCTTTTAATAGCTTAAATGATGGATAGAAGAAAAGATGAGAAAGATATGTTCAACTAAGAAGAATTTAATAATTTCTTAATCGAAACATCAGAAGATAAATATTAAGATATTTTAGAGTCGGAAACAGGGTATCTAATATAAATCCTGCAACATACGTTACTCTTAAAGATTAGTTTCAGAAAACAATATGATCACAAAGCAAGAAGAACATTTAACTTAGAAAAGAAACATCACCAGTGAATACACGCAATAATCCTATAAAAGTTCCTCCTTTTTATTAATGGCAGATCTCTTCAAAAATAGTACAGTTTGATAGCGTCAGGGTGTGAGAATCAACAACCGTCAATACTTCGAAAGGTGAAGTATTTATAATTCAAATTACAACCATTCCTATCATAACTGATCAGGACGTGCTAATTCTATTTTTAGACTAACTAATTCAACTAATCAAAACTGCTTGATGACTTGGTGCAATAGCACGCGGAATTTCTGGGTAGACTGTTGATGAAGCCTTCGCATGACCTCATCTGACTGGACAGATGACTGGACCTGGACAGTTCATCTGCTAATCAAGTAGATCGCAGAGTTCCTCCCATGTGAGATGACTAGGCACAGTGACTTTGAGCAGTTTCCAATACACTTCATCCATTTCCGTATACTTAGCGAATCTGGGCTTAGTAAGGAAATGTATCAGATCTCATGTTGGATACTGATGTCCAACTGAAGGGCATCCAGGAATGCTTTGCCAGTGATGCTCCCTTGTATGCTAGAAAACTTTGAACTGTCCTTAAACACTTCAGACAATCTCTTTTTGTAATCTAGGAGTGTCATTAGTTTATCATTAATGACCTTTAGACCGGGTAGGCCTTTCTTTTGG
>JASDQU010200923.1:4186-15645 GCA_032191745.1 Picea mariana | reverse complement strand
GCATTTGAGCATTTCATCACTGTAGTATTCTTCAGTTTGGAAATTGTTCACCATTATTTGAGACCTATTCCATTGGGCTCATCTCTTCGCCCTTATCACATTCATACATATCATGTTTTGGCAAAATTTTTGAACCCTCCTGCCCCTTTTTGGTTCCCTCGTCCTCATGGCCCATACCCATAGCGAAGACTTGGAAGATCGATTCAATCCGTTGCAATATAGTCTCATCAAGACCCAACCATGCAATCCTCAATGGAGGATATAGAACAATACCTGACCACCCAGCTTGAATCTATCTTTTCGACACTCTGCACCAAGCTGCATATCCCTACAGATAACCCTTCCTTTGACTGACCTCCACATACTAAAGGTGAACATTCCTCTCATTCCCATAACTTTCAACACCATGACTTTCCATGTGACCTATGCCTTCCATGGGTGGATGTGACCAAATTTGATGGCTCAGACCCCACTGGTTGGGTAATCCAAATGGAACATTGTTTCTCTTTATATGACATTATAGATGACTTGGCCAAACTATGGTATGATGTTCTCCATCTAGATCAAGAACGTTGGCAATGGTGGCAATGGATAAAAGCTTCCCGTCAAGGGTATATTGCTTGGACACACATTGTGGCAGAGCTTTATGAATGCTTTGACACTGACACCAACCATTTGGGCCATTTTAAAAAGTTGAAACAATCAGGAACAGTGGAAGACTTTATACCTTCCTTTAAGCGCCTGGATTTTCAGACAGAGGGCATGTCTGATGCCTTTTTCCTAGAGTGTTATCAGTGGCCTCAAGGATGAGATTCGAGCCCATGTTCTCATGGCTCGGCCTCAAAGTTGGGTGGAGGCTACTAAAAGAGATAAAGAAGCACAACAAATTGTATGTTCTCAAAACAAAAAACCCTCCTTTATCCCTCGCCCTAAACCAGTAAATCCCACTACTCCCTCCGCTCCACTAAAGATCAAAAAATTGACTAGAGATGAAATGGCTGAACACCAAGTCAAAGGCCTTTGTTATAATTGTGATGAAAAATATTTCCCGGGCTACAAGTGTAAGGAACAAAATATATTTATGGCCATATCCGAGGATATTTTGGAAGAGAATGTTGAAACTCCCCTTGTGTCTGAGTCACCTGAAACCACTGACATAACCCCTCCCTCAGACCCTCCCGAAGTAGAACCGGTCATTTCCCTCAATTCTCTCACTGGCTTCTACGCTCCCCAAATACTCAAGCTAATCGGTTACATCAAGCATCAGAAGGTCATCATTCTGGTTGATAGTGGAAGCACCCATACTTTTTTTCATTATCGCATTGCCCAAGAAACTCATTGCTACATCCATGCTGTCAATAATTTCCAAATCATGATTGCCAATGGTGGCTCTATGAAATGTGGAGGGCATTGTGAAAATGAGTGTCTCCAAATTGGTGACTACCACCTGAAATATGATATGTTTGCTGTCGACATGGGCGGTTGTGACATTGTGTTGGGTGCTGACTGGCTAAGGAATTTGGGTACCATTCTCATGGATTTTAAGGAATTAACCATGCAATTTGACCAGGAGGACCACCAATATAATTTCCAAGGCATCACCATCGGTTCACCTAAGATCATTAGTTCCCATTGCATGGAAAAGCTGCTCAAAAAATGTCATTCTGGTGTTATTTCCCAACTCCATGCCATACAAGAAACAAAGACACCCTCGGTGCCGCAAGAACTCCAAACCATCCTTTCTAAACATCAAGTGATCTTTTCCACTGCCCAGGGAATCCCTCCTTCCCATGATGTTCATGATCATTCCATTCTTATTGTACCCAGAATCCTTCCTCCCAATATCCATCTGTATCATCAACCCTTTTCCTAAAAAAGGAAATTGAGAAAATGGTCCAGGAACTCCTTAATGTAGGCATTATCTGCCCTAGTACAGGCCCCTACTCTTCTCATGTGGTCATGGTCCTGAACAAAGAAGGTTCTTGGTGAATGTGTCTTGACTTTCGTGTCGTCAACAAACTTACCATTAAATACAAATTTCCCATTCCTGTCATTGATGACCTCCTAGATGAATTGAGTGGTGCCCAATTCTTTACTAAACTTGATCTTTTTTCGGGCTACCACCAGATACATATGAAAGAGGAAAACATTGCTAATACTGCCTTTAGAACTCATGAGGGCCAATATGAGTTTTTGGTCATTCCCTTTGGCTTTTGTGATGCCCCCTCCACCTTCTGAAGCCTCATGAATCATGTCTTATGTCCTTTTATATGTCATTTTGTATTATTTTTCTTTGATGATATCCTCATCTATAGAAAAACCTGGACATAACAACTTGCTCATGTGGATCGAGTTCTCCATCTACTCTCTCAGCACCAACTTTTCCTGAAATAGTCTAAATGTGATTTTTGGCGCCTCAGAAGTAGAGTACTTGGGTCATCTAGTTGGCAAGGACAACATTAGGGTGGATCCTAAAAAGATTGAAGCTATGCAAGACTGGCCTCACCCAAAGACTCTCAAAATATTGCGTGGATTTCTTGGCTTAACAGGTTATTATCACAAGTTTGTTAAGAATTATGGGAAGATTGCAACCCCTCTCACTCCTCTCCTAAACAATAAGTCTTTCAATTGGACTCTATCCGTTGCTCAAGATTTTCAAACCTTGAAGATGGCCATGTGCACCGCTGCAGTCCTGACCCTTCCTGACTTCACAAAGACCTTTGTCTTGGAATGTGATGTTTTAGGGAAAGGAATTGGTGTTGTCCTTATGCCACAGGTTCAGCTTTTGGAATTTATCAGCAAGCAACTATCTGAAAGAAATATGGGAAAATCAATCTATGAAAAGGAAATTTGGCTATTCTACATGTCGTTGATCTGTGTCACCCTTATCTATTGGGGAAACACTTCCAAATTAAGACAGACCATCAAAGCCTCAAGTATTCTGGAACAACGCATTTCCTCCCTGGAGCAACAAAAATGGGTGACTAAGCTCTTTGGATATGATTATGAGATCATTTAAAATAAAGGCAAAGACAATGTGGTTGTGGATGCACATTCCCAAAAATATGAAGACAAAGGATCCTTTTTTTCTCTTTCCTTCATTGTACTAGATTCGCTCCAAGACGTTCGCCAGGAATGGCTACAAGATCCCAAAAGTTCTCATCTGATCCAACAATTGCAGTCCAATGCTCCAGCTTCCCCAAGGTAATATTGGCTCCATGATGAGATTCAATACAAAGGCCATTTGTATTTAAGTAAACAATCAAAGATTAAATCCATGGTACTTTCCAAGCTTCATGCTACACCCACAACATGGCACTCTGGGTTCACCAAAACCTATGACAGGGTCAAACGTTCTTTTTTCTAGGAAGGTATGAAACATGAAATTCATAATTTTTTTGCTGCATGTGATGTTTGACAGCGTAACAAGGGAGAATAGTCAAATATTCGGGCACACTACAACCACTTCTGATTCCACCTGATATTTGGAGGGATATCTCTATGGATTTTATTACAGGATTACCCAAATTGGGAAATAAATCAGTCATAATGGTGGTTTTTTATCTCCTTTCCAAGTATGCTCATTTCTGTGCTATTCAACACCCATTTACAACATCCACGGTGGCTCAAATTTTCATGGATCAGGTCTTCAAGCTTCATGGCATCCCACACTCTATTGTTTCTGATTGCGATTGAACTTTCACAAGAATTTTTTGGCAAGAACTGTTCAAGCTACAAGTCACCCAATTGCATCTCTCCATAGCTTATCATCCCCAGACTGATGGTCAAAAGGAATTTGTCAACAAGTGTTTGGAAACATATTTGAGGTATTTTTCCTTAGAAAAAAAAATCAGTGGGCTCAATGGTTACACCTAGTTCAATGGTGGTACAACACTTCATACCATACAGCTACACGCATGACTCCTTTTGAAGTGGTATATGGATAGAATCCACCTTCATTTACCTCATACTTACCTGGTGTCTTGAAGGTCCAGGCGCTTGACCAAACACTTACAGTTCGAGAGGCTATTCTCCCTACCCTCAAATATAATTTGGTCATGGAACAGAATCACATGAAACAATAAGAAGATCAAGGTCACTTTGAACTTCAATTTGCAAAAGGGGATCAAGTGTTTCTTAGACTGCAACCTTACAAAAAAAATTCCCTCAAGGTCGAGCATTGTCAAAAACTAGCGCCCAAATTTTGATGGTCCTTATACCATTCTAAAGCATGTGGGACAGGTGGCCTATCAATTAGCTTTGCCCAGTGATTAGATGCTACATCTTGCTTTTCATGTTTCATGCTTAAAGAAGGTGATGGGAACTAAGTGCCAGATTCAAACCAACCTTCCCGAGTTGGCCGAAGAAGGATCCATTTGGCTACAACCACAAGAATTTTTGGACCAGTGTGAGCATCACCTGCCTCATAGAACTATCAAGGAAGTGTTAGTCTAGTGGAAAGACACAACTCCAATAGATGCCACTTGTGAACCAGTTACCATTCTGCAACAATTTCCACATCTCAAGCCTTGAGGAAAAGGTTGTTTTTAAGGAGGAGGACATGTTATGGTCCTAACCCGCACATAGGTAGAACAATATATTCGAATGTAATAAAGGTCAATATTAGTAAGGCCTTGCAATAAAATAGAATAAGTCGAATGTAAGAAGACCTAATAGAACCTTCTGCTTCTAGAAGGATCTTCCTCTTGATGCTTCTTTTTATAGACATATTTAGTATAAATAGGAGTCGAGGGTATGAGAAACCTACCTTGGAGATTATTGTAATAGAGCTCTTCTCAACTAGAGGTTTCCTCCTCAAAGAGGCCCATGAACATTGATCTCAGAATCAAAGTGTTATTTATGTTGTTATTATTATATCATTTCAGTGTTATTGTGGTGATTGTTTTGGTAATATTGTTGTTATTCTACCATTTCTAGCATTTTATTTCTGTTCTACATACTTTTTATATCTGGTATATTACACACATGCATTTTGATAACCTTTTCAAAGTCAGCAAAAGAGAAGCAGTCAGAGAAATGCCCTAGATCATGAAACCAACCAACACTTTATGCAAGAATTGTCAACAAGGAAAGAAAACAAAGACCAGGTTTAAATCAAAGGAACATTCAACAACAAGACCACCAGAAATTGTGCATACTGATCTAGTTGGACCAACTACAAAAAAGGGCTTAAAAGGTGAGAGATAATTTATGTTATTACTTGATGATTATGCAAGAATGACTACGGTTTTCTTTCTGAAGAACAAGTCAGAAGCTTTTGAAAACTTCAATATCTACAAGAAAATGGTTGAAAATGAGATGGATTCAAGAATCAAATGCTTGAGATTTGATAATGGAGGAGATTTCACTTCAAAGGAATTTATGGACTACTGCAGCAGTCATGGAATAAAAAGGCAATTCTCCATTGCTAGGACACCTCAACAGAATGGAGTTGTTGAAAGAAAGAACATGATAATATAGGAAATGGATTGAACAATGCTAATGGATTCCAAATTGACAGATATATTTTGGACACAGGCAGTGCATACAATAGTTCACATTCAAAATAGAGTAATGCTAAGAAACAACACTGATAAAACTCCCTATGAGCTATCGAAAGGAAGACCAACAAATGTGAAGAACTTCAGAGTTTTTGGAAGCAAATGATACATCAAAAGAGAACATGGCAGAATGGGAAAGTTTGACTCTCATGTGGACAAAGGAGTACTTTTTGGTTACTCGAGTACAAGGAAAGAATACAAGTGTTACAATCTAAGATTGAACAAAGTTGTGGAAAGCATCAATGTAACAATTGATGAAATAGGCAGACCAGAATCAAAGGAAGAAGAAAACAAATCAATGGAACAACTTTTCGAAGAAGAAGAAGCAGAAGATGAATTAGAAGAGGAAGATGAAGAAAATCTGACAGAAACAGAAGAGCAAGTTCAACAGGTATCTCAAAAGACACCTAGAAAAGGAGTACAGAAGAATCATCCTTCAGATTAGATTATTCTTAACAAAGATGCACGAGTTGAGACTAGAAGACAAATCTGTTCACTAGAACAAACACACCTAGCACTCTTATCTACAATTGAGCCAAACTGTTTTGAAGAAGCCAAAAAAGATGAATTTTGGAATAAGGCCATGAATGAAGAATTGGATCAAATAGATAAAAATGACACTTGGGAACTGGTTCCAAGACCAAAGAATAAGAATGTAATTGACACAAAATGGGTTTTCAAGAATAAATTAAATGAAGATGGAAAAGTTACAAGGAACAAAGATAGATTGATATGTAACTGATATGCACAGATTGAAGGAATCGACTTAGAAGAGACATTTTCCCAAGTTTCCAGATTGGAAGCAATCTGGTTTCTTTTAGCCTAGGCATGCTCCAAAAATGTTAAAGTATATATGTTTTAAGTGAAATTGGAAATGAAAAGTGTTGTTTAGGAAAGGAAGATGAAAGTTGGCTATGGCACAGAAGAATGGATCACATTGTTAGGGTCCTGACCCGCACATAGGTAGAACAATATATTGGGATGTAATAAAGGCCAATATTAATAAGGCCTTGCAATAAAATAGAATAAGTCAAATGTAAGAAGACCTAATAGAATATTCCGCTTCTAGAAGGATCTTCCACTAGATGCTTCTTTTGATAGACATATTTAGTATAAATAGGAGTCGAGGGTATGAGAACCCTAGATTGGATATTATTGTAATAGAGGTCTACTCGACTAGAGGTTGCCTCATCGAAGAGGCCCGTGAACATTGCTCTCAGAATCAAAGTGTTATTTTTGTTGTTATTCTTATATCATTTCAGTGTTATTGGGGTGATTTTTCTAGTTATATTGTTGTTATTCTACCATTTCTAGCATTTTATTTCTGTTCTGCATACTTTTTATATCTTGTATATTACAAGTGGTATCAGAGCACTTTTCTTGGCAAAAATTGTGTGTAATTTTTTTTCCAAGGTAGAGACGTATTTCGACGTCTTTAAGCCATAGAGATCTGTCGTTACGTGCATAAACCCGCGGTTGAGGGATTTATACACACTGGAGATACAAGTGGTTCTTAAGCACACATCTTTTGGCCACCCTTGTAACCGTTGTTGGTACCCCTTCAAGTTGTAGTGCATCAGACAACACCTGTGTATGGATCAACCTAAATTTCCTAAATCCCTCTTTAGATAAACCGATCATCCACCTGACTACTATAGTGCCACCAAGAACAACACTTGGGAAGATACTCTCTACTACCTAGGTAGTTGGTTAGTACGGCTAAGGGTACAGTCTATCATCCTTAGTTAGTGCCCTGAGATATTCAGTCAAGTACTATTGTTGGACCCCACACGTATATTAGAGAGCTATATCACAGGGAAAACCCTTGTCTGTAGAACCCTTGAATACCTAACCCTTGGGGACAAAAACATAAACAAATTAAAATAGACAAGATCTATTGCCACGCAACTGTGTTCCGGTTGCCAAGTAACTACAAATTTCTTCCTGTTTAAGCATTTGGGCATTTCATCACTCCAATATTCTTCAATCTAGAAATATTTTCACCATTATTTGAGACCTATTCCATTGGACTCATCTCTTCTCCCTTATCACATTCATACATATCATTTTTTGGCAAAATGTTTGACCCCACCTACCCCTTTTTGGTTCCCTCGTCCTCATGGCCCATACCCGTAGCCAAGACTTGGAAGCTCGCTTCAATAACTTGCAATATAGTCTCACCGAGACCCAACAAGAATTGAAACAACTCAGTGCCAATGTTGCTGCCATCAATACAACCATGCAATCTTCAATGGAGGAAATCAAACAAGACCTGACCACCCAACTTGAATCTGTCTTTTAGATACTTTGCACCAAGCTACATATCCCTATAGATAAATCTTCCTCTGACTCACCTCCACATACTGAAGGTGTACATTCCTCTCATTCCCATAACTTTCAACACCATCACTTTCAATGTGACCTATGCCTTCCATGGGTGGATGTGACCAAATTTGATGGCTTAGACCCCACTGGTTGGGTAACCCAAATGGAACATTACTTCTCTTTATATGACATTACAGATGACTAGGCCAAACTCTGGTATGGTGTTCTCCATCTAGATCAAGAACGTTGGCAATGGTGGCAATGGAGAAAAACTTCTCATCAAGGGTATATTTCTTAGACACACTTTGTGGCAGAGCTTTATGAACAATTTGACACTGACACCAACCATTTGGGCCGTTTGAAAAAGTTGAAACAATCAAGAACAATGGATTACCTTATAGTTGCCTTTGAGTGCCTGGCTTTTCGGATAGAGGGCATGTCTGATGCCTTTTTCCAAGAGTGTTTTATCAGTGGCCTCAAGGATGAGATTCAGGCCCATGTCCTCATGGTTTGACCTCAAAGTTGGGTGGAGGATACTAAAAGAGATAAAGAAGCACAACAGATTATATCTTCTCAGAACCAAAAACCCTCCTTTATCCCTCACCCTAAACTAGTAAATCCCACTACTCCCTCTGCTCCACTAAAGATCCAAAAAAATACTAGGGTTGAAATGGCTGAACACCAACTCAAAGGCCTTTGTTATAATTGTGATGACAAATATTTCTCGGGCCACAAGTGTAAGGAACAAAATATTTTTATGGCCATATCCGAGGATATTTCAGAAGAGGATGTTGAAACTCCACTTGTGTCTGAGTCACCTAAAACCACTGACATAACCCCTCCCTCAGATCCTCTGGAATTATAACCGGTCATTTCCCTCAATTCTTTCACTGGATTCTCCGCTCCCCAAACCCTCAATCTAATTAGTTACATCAAGCATCAAAAGGTCATCATTCTGGTTGATAGTGGAAGCACCTATAATTTCCAAATCATGATTTCCAATGGTGGCTCCATGAAATGTGGAGGGCTTTTTGTAATATGCGTCTCCAAATTGGTGACTACCACCTGAAATCTCATATGTTTGCTATCGACCTGGGCTGTTGTGACATTATGTTAGGTGCATACTGGATAAGGACTTTGGGTCCCATTCTCATGGAGTATAAGGAATTAACCATGCAATTTGACCAGGAGGGCCACCAATATAGGTTCCAAGACATCACCGCTGGTTCACCTAAGATCATTAGTTCCCATCGCATGGAAAAGATGCTAAAAAAAGGTCATTCTGGTGTTATTTCCCAACTCCATGCCATACAAGAAACATAGACACTCTCGATGTCATAAGACCTCCAATCCATCCTTTCTAAACATCAAGTGGTCCTTTCCACTCTCCAGGGACTCCCTCCTTCCCGTGGTGTTCATGATCATTCCATTTCCCTTGTACCCAGAATCCTTCCTCCCAATATCCGTCTATATCGTCACCGCTTTTCCTAAAAAAATGAAATTGAGAAAATGGTCCAGGAACTCCTTAATGCAGGCGTTATCCACCCTAGTATGAGCCCCTACTCTTCTCCTGTGGTCATGGTCTTGAAGAAAGAAGGTTCTTGGTGAATGTGTCCTGACTTCCGTGCCCTCAAAAAACTTACCATTAAAGACAAATTTCCCATTCATGTCATTGATGATCTCCTGGATGAATTGAGTGGCGCCCAATTCTTTACTGAACTTGATCTTTGTTTGGGCTACCACCAGAAATGTATGAAAGAGGCAGACATTCCAAAAACTGCCTTTAGAACTCATGAGGGCCACTATGAGTTTTTGGTCATGCCCTTTGGCCTGTGTAATGCCCCCTCCACCTTCCAAAGCCTCATGAATCATGTCTTCTGTCCTTTTCTACATCATTTTGTCTTATTTTTCTTTGATGATATCCTCATCTATTAAAAATATTAGACATACCATCTTTCTCATGTGGATTGAGTTCTTCATCTACTCTCTCAACACCAACTTTTCCTGAAACAGTCTAAATGTGCTTTTGGCACCTCAAAAGTAGAGTACTTGGGTCATCTGGTTGGCAAGGATGGCATCAAGGCGGATCCTAAAAAGATTGAAGCTATACAAGACTGGCCTCACCCAAAGACTCTCAAAAGATTGCATGGATTTCAGGTCTTAACAGGGTATTATCGCAAGTTTGTTAAGAATTATGGGAAGATTGCATCACCTCTCACTCCTCTCCTAAAAAAGAATTCTTTCAATTGGACTCCAACCGCTGCTCAAGATTTTCAAACCTTGAATATGGCCATGTGCACCACTCCATTCCTAGCCCTTCATGATTTCACAAAGACCTTTGTCTTGGAATTTGATGCTTCAGGGAAACGAATTGGTGCTTAATTTATGCAAGAGGATCAGCCTTTCGCCTTTACCAACAAGTAACTATCTGAAAAAAATCAGTGCAAGTCAATCTATGAAAAGAAAATGTTGGCTATTCTTCATGTCGTTGATATGTCTTGCCCTTATCTATTGGGGCAATGCTTCCAAATTAAGAGAGACCATCAAAGCCTCAAGTATTTTCTGGAACAACACATTTCATCCCCAGAGCAACAAAAATGGGTGACTAAGCTCTTTGGATATGATTATTAGATCATTTACAATAAAGGAAAAGACAATGTGATTGTGGATGCACTTTCCCAAAAATATGAAGACAAAGGATCCATTTTTTCTCTTTCCTTCATTGTACCAAATTGGCTCCAAGCCGTTTGCTAGGAATGGCTACAAGATCCCAAAAGTTCTCATCTGATCCAACAATTGCAGTCCAATGCTCCATCTTCCCCAGGGTACTCTTGGCTCCATGATGAGCTTTCATACAAAGGTCGTTTGTATTTAAGTAAAAAATAAAATTTTAAATCCATGTTACTTTATGAGCTTCATGCTACACCCACATTGGGGCACTTCGGGTTCACCAAAACCTATGATAGGGTCAAACGTTCTTTTTATGGGATGGTATGAAACAAGAAATTCATAATTTTGTCACTGCATGTGATGTGTGTCAACGCAAAAAGGGAGAAACAATCAAATCTTTAGGCACACTACAACCACCTCTGATTGCACCTGCTATTTGGAGGGATATATCTATGGATTTTATTACATGCTTACCCAAATCGGGAAATAAATCAGTCATCATGGTGGTTGTTGATTGCCTTTCCAAGTATGCTCATTTATGCGCTCTTCAATGCCCATTTACAACATCCACGGTGGCTCAAATTTTCATGGGTCAGGTGTTCAATATTCATGGCATGCCACACTCTATTGTTTATGATCGTGACCTAACTTTCACAAGAAATTTTTGGCAAGAACTATTCAAGCTACTAGGCACCCAATTACATCTCAGCACAACTTATCATCCCTAGACTGATGGTCAAATGGAATTTATCAACAAGTGTTTGGAAACATATTTGGGGTGTTTTGCCTCATAAAAGAAAAATCAGTGGGATCAATGGTTACCCCTAGATGAATGGTGGTACAACACTTCATACCATATAGCTACACGCATGACTCCTTTTGAAGCGGTATATGGACAAAAGC
>JASDQU010200922.1:8189-19184 GCA_032191745.1 Picea mariana | reverse complement strand
ACTCATGAAATCACACATGCAGTGGATATGCTCATGAGCATGTGCAAACTAAGCAATTTGAATTCATTGTGAGAATTCTAATTGCAAGGATTGTGCAAAGGAGGCAGGTTGTCTGGACACAGAGAATTGGCACATGTATTTGTTGAGTTTTTGTATGACAGTCTGAGACGATTGTATTGTACTAAGAACTCTTGGATTAGATTTTTGTATGAGATTGTTTCATGATCCACGATATACATAATATATGATAGTGGGGTTTTTAGATTTATGCTTTCCCTGTAAAAATTTTGTGTTATGTCTTCTTGATATTTCACTTTGTGATCGTGGTTTAATTTATGCAAGAATATTAGTAGAATTGATTCTATATTTAACAATGGAATATAATTGTTATATCAGGAGAATTGCAGAAAATACTTCATTTGTATTGAAATTTCTACATGGTATCCGAGCCACGGAGCCACAGAAGTGAGGTGTGAAAATAATAGTATTTTCGTAGCTCTCATCTCTGGCAAGGTGTGAACCTTAGTACTGAAAACTTCACACATTTGTGAGAGTAGAAATTCTCGCACCCCACTCAAAGGAGAGGTGCAAACTTCCTTAGGATTCTCGTAGGATGCTTAAGGGATAGGTGCGAACTTCCCTCACCCCATAGTGCATTAGAGTGTGAAATATCTCTTAAGGTTCACAGGATATACACAGGTGAGGTGCGGACTTCCCTCATGCTAGTAATTGGTCAAGTGTGATCCTCCCATGGAAAGAAGGATTGCAACAGTTGAGTTTGTGGTTGGATAAAATTCGAATTTGCAGAAGGACTTTCTTGGTGCTATAGTTGATTCAAGATCGAAATGGACTTCAATGGCTTGAGGTTGGAGTATGCACCCAAGGGAATATCGAACTACATTGCTTATAAGGACAGGATGGAAGTAGTACTTGAATACAATGGCTTGAAGGAATACATTGACAAAGATGTTCCTAAGTCGGATGAGATAGATACTGCTAATCTTGATGCATGGAAAAAGAAAGTGGCAAAGGCGAGGAGGATTATGTTGGATGGAGTACGAGACCAAATTATCTCAAGTCTCCATGGCAAAACCACCCTACATGCAATGTGGAAGGTTTTGATGAACCTATTCCAAAACATCAGTGACCATAGGAAATTGGCGATCAAAGATAAACTCAGGAAGATCAAGATGGAAAAGGGCGACTCCATTCCAAAATATCTCATGAAGTTTCTCCAATGTTGGGATGATATTGGAAGTGTGGGAATAACAGTCGTTGCTAATGATTTGGTGAGCTTGGCTCTCCTAGGACTTCCCAACATTTGGCACATTTATCAAGACTCTCTCAATGGAAGGGAAAAATTGACATATTGGGAACAACTATAGTTGGATCTAGTGCAAGAGGATTTTAGGCAGAACACCAAAGATGAATCTTCATCAAAGAATGATTATGAAGAGGATTGTGCTTTGACTGCCAAGGAAAAGAAAGGGAAAGGGAAGAAATTCCATTCAAAATCTGAGTCCAAAGTCAAGAAGTTGGATTTGTCCAAAGTGAAGTGTTTTCACTATCATGAACATGGACATCTCACTACTAACTCTCCGCAGAAGAGGAAGAACAAGACGATTGTTGGAGATGGAACTGGTGAGGCTCTTGTCTTGCAATTTGAACTTGACTTCTCTTTGATCGCATTCATGGCTTCAAGTGCATCGGGATCTGTGTGGTATTTGGATAGTGGCGCTTCCTACCACATGACGGGAGATAAAGAGTATTTCAGTGACTTGGAGGAGAAATATCTCATAATGCATATAGATATGGGTGACGATGGATGATACAGTGCAACTGGTATTGGTACCATTACCTTTCAGCGGGAGTCAGGTAAACCATTTCAATTGAAAAATGTTATGCATGTTCTAGGTCTGAAGAAAAACCTGGTCTCAGTCGCAATGTTGGAGGACAAAGGCTATGACGTTACTTTCAGCAATGGAAAATCTTACCTGTGACATAAAGCAACAGGTCAAGTCAAGAATATAGGGATTCAAGTTAAGAATCTCTACATGCTGGAGGTAGATGGTTACAGTGCCATGGTGGGAAAGGAAGAAAAAGTGGTGAGCTGGGATGAGGGTGAATTATGGCATAGGTGATTGGGACATCTTCATCATGGATCCTTGAAGCTCATGCATCAAATATCTATTAGACCTCCAATGGGAACACTTTCTCAGTTAGATTAGTGCAAGGGGTGCACCCTAGGGAAGTATGTAAAGTCCACTATTCATGAAAAGGATAATCGTGCTTCGGTAATCCTGGAGAGAATTAACACAGATGTGTGTAGACCATTCTCAATTGCTTCAATAGAAAAAACATAGGTATTATGTTATTTTTGTTGATGAATTTTCTCGTAAATGCTGGATATTCTTCATGTAGAAGAAGGATCAAACATTCTCAAAGTTCTGTGATTTTAAAGCATTGGTGGAGAAAGAGTCGGGGAAGCAAATGAAGGCTCTAAGGAGTGATAATGGTGGAGAATACATATCTAATGAATTCAAATACTTCTGTAGAAGAGAAGGAATTCAAAGAGAACTCATAGTGCCTCATAACCCACAATAAAATGGGGTCACAGAGAGAAAGAATAGAACGATCGTGAATGCAGCATGAGTGATGTTGCATGATTAGGGCCTACCAATGCATTTGTGGGCAGAAGCATGAAATACTATGGTTTATGTGAAAAATCATTGTCCTCATAGAATACTTGGCATGAGTGCACCTGAAGAAGCTTTCACTGGTAAGAAACCTGATGTTTCTCATTTTAAAAGTTTTGGCTCATTTGTTTAGAAGAAGCTGGAAGCTTAAACACCCCATAATTATCATGTCTATTTTCCTAATAGTAATATGATTGTGATGAGACGGGATATAAAATTCGATGAAGGGAAATCCATGTGGTTGTCGCTTGAGAGGGAGATAGACTTGCATGCAGAAGAGGAACTTTTGGTTCCCAAAGATGAGTCTCAAGATGTGGATCAGCCACATGAGGAGGTTGATGGAGTGGAGGAAACCACTCAAGAAGAGCCATCCATTAGAAATGGAAGAAAGAGTAGGTGCTAGAGCACAGGAGGAAAGAACTCTTTGAGTTCTGGAATTGAAGAAGTGTCCAAGGGAGGATCTTCACAGGGTTGTTGAACACCCTGTAGTCTCAGCAAGAAGTTTGCTTGAGAAAAGGAGTGCAGGGAGGGCATCAGATTCTCCATATGAAGGAGAAGGAAGAAAAAGGGTGAAGTACCCTTAGAGATCTGAGTAGTGGAGAAGCTCAGAAGAGATAGCACCGAGTTAGCATGCAGAGATTCTACAAGGTGTGCAAGGGTCGCGGAAACCTTTTAAGGTTTCAGAGAAGGCCAAGGCCAGGAGGGAGAGTGATTTTACACACAGAGGCCACAAGAGGTTATAGAGAATGAAAGGGAGAACTCTTTGGAGAGTTTATAGTACCAAAAGCTCAGGAGGGACAACGTCTTTGAGTGCGCAGGTGAGACCAAGGGTCACAGAGCTCGTAGAAAAGAAGCAAAGGTCGAGGCCTTTCGCATTTTGGAATTATTCCAACTTCGGGAAGAAACTGTATGCTCAAGAGGAGAGAGAAGTTGTCGTCAGATCAGGCCGAAGAGAAGATATAGACCATTGAAGTTTCCATGTCCATGGAGTAGCGGGAGAGCACACAAATCAGGAGAGATTGTGAGTCGTTAGATCTCACAAAGATCGCCGATAGTCATCAGATTTTGAAGCATGTGGGTTAAGCCCACATATGACTAGAGAAGATAAATCTAGGAAAGTACCGACAGGGTAGGAATATCGGGCTTTCAGATTTCATGAGTTCAAGATTTCAAAGGTCCTGATGACGAGAGATCGGGGCACCTCACAGTGAATGTCCCAAAATAGCGAGAGAAATTTAAGTCGTCCATCTGGAAGGAGGACACATGTCGTGAGATCTCCATTTCAGGGATTTAGACATCAAAAAGCATAGAAGAGAGTCATTCGACTTCACGAGTGGTGAAGTCCCAAAACGATTTGGGCCGTCCATTCATGGGAGGACACGTGGCAAATATCGGGGAGTCCACCGGAATTTTGGATACCAGTGATTCGAGAGAATAGAGGATAAGCGTCGTTGGGGTCGCAAAGCCTCGAAACACCGATAGAGTCGAGACCGTCCAACAAGAGGACACATGTTAGATGATTAAGGCATCGAGAGATTATTGAGAGGAGGCCTTTTGGTATTTCAACTACTGAGAAGACAAGGGGTAAGGGTTCGAGACTCTTTACCCACAAAATCCTGAAATAGTCTGAGCCATTGGATCAAGGGAGGCTTTCAGCCATTTATCTTGTTCAGAGGAGGAGAAACAGAGGGTTTGCGATTTTGGTACTCGGTATTTCGGCTACCGAGAGTATGAGAGGACAAGGCATTTTTGCACTAGGAGTCATGGAATTCTGAATTGCAAATTCACGAAAGCAGGAGAAGGAATATTGCCGAAAGCATTTTGGCATACCAAATATCGGGATTTCAGAAATCCAGAGGATGAGAGATCTGAGCTCTTAGGGAGGAAAATCCCGAAAATATCATGGTCGTTAATATGGAAGTGGATCACAGATGTTGATCTCGGTTGGGGTTGAAAAGGGTCATATCGTCACTTCATCATTTTATATACCAGAAGTGCGATAGAGCAGGGGCAGAGGAGACCTTGCATCGGGAAATCACGAAACACAAAAGTCTGAAAGCATTTGGAGGAAGCCAAAATTTTGGCATATCAGAGTTCGAAACTTCAGGAGTTTCGAGGATATGAGAGCTAATCATTTCGGCATCAGAAAACCCAAAATCGCGAAAGGAGGAGAAAGTAAGGGAATAGGCTTTTTGGTGTTTCAGAAATCGATTTTTCGAGAGTCTTGGAGCCAGGAAGTCGGGTTCTTTGCATAAGGAAACCTAAAATAAGACTGTGGTCATATGAAAAGTGGTCACATGGACAAAGAGATGGCCCAAGGGGGCTAGTCACCATCAAGTTTTATTTCGGCATTTCGGCATTTCAGGGATCGCAGGATTGAGAAGGAAGAGGTTCTTGACATCAGGACCTAAGGGGTCCTGAAACCCAAAATTACATTTTGAGAAAAGGTCACGGTCATGCTGAGGCCATGGGTAGGTGAAATCTCATGCCTGTGGCATGCTTGTGTAGGTGGGGTCTCACGAAGGACCCGTGGATCAAAGATTGGAGATTCTAGCAGGGAATCAAAAGAATATATCTGGCTCGAAGGAATTAAAGAAGGATCCTTAGACTGGGAGGTCACGCAGAACCTATTGAGGTAGGGGGGAGTCTGTGCCATTTGTTTCATTGGATCTTGACTGTGTTTGTACATTTCAGGCAGAGGAAGCGAGGAAAAGAAGATAGAGTGATGGAATCTCTGTGATGATTATTTGCAGGTAGGTATTAATCAAAAATATAGTCAGGAGGACTGTAGGAGATGCAGAAAACACTCAGGGTTGCTGAGTGACAACATATTTTCTAGGAGGGGAGATAGAATACATCGAGATCATTACTGAAGGCCATAAGCGTGGTATAAAGAAGAACCACCAGCAGCAGGATAACGTTGGAAGGGATAAAGAACTTGTCGAGGTCAGGGTGAGGATGGAAGAGCCTTCACTACGTGTGCAGCAAAATTCTAAGTCGATATGGGTATATGAATGGCCCACGAAGACGAAGGTAAAATGGTCAGTCAAGGAATTGGTGGTCAAAAAATAGTAGAGGTTTTTAAAGGGATGGTTGAGGCATGCTGAAAACCTCAATAGACCAAAGGATAAAATGGTTCAGGTGTGTGAACCAGAGGATGGGAGAAACCTTAGTAGTGAGGATGACATGAGATCTGTTGAAGATCTCAAAGACTTCCAAGAGGGAAGAACAGAAGTTCCCAATTTCCAAGAGGGAAATGAGATGAGATTACTGTGGGATCTCATAGACTTTCATAAGGACAGTCGGGGAATTTCACATTGCCAAGAGGGCAATGAAATGAGGTCACTGTGGGATCTCATGGACTACAAGGAGAGCAATAGGAAAATCCCACTTTTCCAGGTGGGCATGGGAACATAAATGAGGCTATGTGAGAGTATCATGAACTCAGAGGTGATTTTGAATCATCCCGAGGCACTGATAGAGTAGATGAGATTAGAGATGGATTTGGATCAGCCAGAGAAGTTGACAAGGAAAGACCGAAGGGATCTTCTGATGATTGGAGGAATTGGAGTATTCCTGCCGCTTATCCCAGAGGAGGCCAAAGTCTGTGTTGTCAATGAAGAAACAACAAAAAGAGAAAGACAACCAGTTGTGACTGTAAAAGAAGAATTGGAGCAGATAGTTGAGGCTGCCCAAGCAGAAGAAAATGAGCATTTTGAGGAATGGCTCAATATTTTCAGCCAAGAAGCTGAAAAGACTACATCATTAAATCTTGAAGAAGCAGAAGAAGAAGAGGTAGACAACATAAGATTTGTTGATCTATGTGAACAAATTGAATCCCTGGAGAGAAGGGTGATAGTACAAGGCATGCACATCCAACAAGTTAAGTTGGAAGCAGAAGAAAAAAAATTCTGGGCTGAGGAGCAGCTAGAAGAAGCTGAACACATACCAACAAGAGGAATGGCAGAAGATCTGTCAGAAATAATGGATGAACATCAGTTCAGTAAGGAGACTACATAAATGAAATCTGCAATAGGGTGGAAAGTTGAGGCCACGGAGGATGAAGAAGATGAAATGGGAGACCATGATGATCTGCCCATCTGCGGAAAGAAAATGTAGCTGAGGAGACTGGATGGATAGAACCAGCCATTGCAGCAGCTAGACGAGATGATAGAAGAAATTAGGAGGTTGATGTTGAGATCAACGGAGACTTCCAGTAAGAAAATGCTGAGCAAAAGGAAAGAAAGAGCAGTAGCAACAACAACAAAGAAGCAGAAGTAGCAACAAAAATAGGGAAGTGGAGCAGATGAACAAATCCCAAGAATTGTTTGGGATCCAGGAGGATTTCAACAACTGAGATGGGAAACTCATGAGCAAGAGCTCATGAATTTTACAGCTAAGGAGTATGATGCAGGAGCATCTCTCCACGCCATCCATGCATCATCCAACCAACCCACATCTGCGCACACATTCAATGAGGAGAAGAGGTGCCAACCCTCTCACATTTTAAAATTTGAATGTAAATGTAATTAAATGCATGCAAGGTCATTGAGCCATGAAGCCACGCCTTTGCACAGGAATAGCTGTAGGTAGCTTTAATGGTTGTAAGACTGTGATCTAGCTTCGATTCAGACTAGACAGTCATTTATTGGCAATTCAATGTAGATTGAATAGGTAAGTGAGGATCGATGGAAGAGCTCAAAGAGTCCCCTCATGTAAAAGACCTTTTTTCGATGTCATTTTGGAGTAAGTGGATAGACATAGAAGGAGCAAAGACACTGTAAAAGTCTGAGCTTAGGAACACCTTGTAAAGAGAGGCATTTTTATTAATTCAAACCAGAGAATTTTTTCCTGCATATTGTATGTGTTGTGTGAATGCTTTCATGTGTTCTTTGTATGCTATGAATGTATGTTGTAGATGTGCATTTGTAGGGATAGATAGGTTATGTTATCTATGGGTTCTTTGATTTCATGTTTGGGGATCTTTGAGGCTTCATGCCAAGAGGGAATGAAAGAACATTGTGGGTTTTGAGAGCCAATGCATAGAGTGCATTTCCAATTCTGCAGAATTTGGACAAAGATGTGCTAGGAGGGCATACCATCCGAAGTCATTGGTCCAAGGAGAAGACCTCAAGGTTGTTGAACACCTTGAAGGAAGGACTCTGTAGAGGAATACATAGTAAGAAGATAGAATATCTAAGGAGTTATGTAGAGCTCTACCAGGAGGGCATTGAGCACAGGCATAGAATGATGGGGAGGAGCTCTACTGTGAGTCCCAAGAGAAACAGAACCACTGAGGATTCTAGACATCCTACCAGGAAGGCATTGAGTAGGTGCCATAGAAAAGGAGGAAAGAACTCTTTGAGTTCTGGAATTGAAGAAGAGTCCAAGGAAGGATCTTCATAGGGTTGCTAAACACCCTATAGTCTCAGCAATAATTTTTCTTGAGCAAAGGAGTGCCAGGAGGGCATCAGATTCTCCATCTGAAGGAGAAGGAAGGAAAAGGGTGAAGTCCCCTTAGAGATCTGAGTAGCAGAGAAGCTCAGAAGAGATAGCACTGAGTTAGCATGTAGATATTTTGCAAGGTGTGCAAGAGTCGCGGAAACCTTTTAAGATTTCAGAGAAGGCAACGGTCAGGAGGGAGAGTTATTTTATGCACACAGGCCACAAGAGGTTCTAGAGGCTGAAAGGGAGAACTCTTTGGATATTTTAGAGTGCCGAAAGCTCAGGACAGACAAAGTCTTCAAGTGTGCAGGTGAGACCAAGGGTCGCAGAGATCGCAGAAAAGAAGCAAATATCGAGGCATTTAGAATTTGGGAATTCTTCCAAGTTTGGTAAGAAAGTGCATGCTCAAGAGGAGAGCAGAGCTTCCATCAGATCAGGCCGAAGGGAAGATCTGGACTGTTGAATTTTCCATGTCCAGGGAGTAGTGGGAGAGAGCACAAAGTAGGAGAGATCGTGAGACGTCAAATCTCACAAATATCACCAACAACCATCAGATTTGGAAGAACACACATGTAAGTTAAGCCCACATATGAGCAGAGCAAAGAAATCTGGGAAGACCCTGATGGGGCAAGTATATCTGGATTTCGTATTTCAGGAGTTCAGGATTTCGGAGGTCCTGATGACAAGAGATCAAGGAACTTCACAGTGAAAGTCTCAAAATAGTGAGAGAAATATGAGCCATCCCTCTGCAAGGAGGACACGTGTCACGAGATCTCCATTTCGGGGATTCGGACATAAAAAAACATAGAATTGATTCTTTCAACTTCATGACTGGCGAAGTCCCAAAACGATATGGACCGTCCATTCATGGGAGGACATGTGGCGAAGAACGGGGAGTCCACCAAAATTTTGGATATCGAGGATTCAAGAGAATAGAGGATAAGTGTCATTGGGGTCGCAAAGTTCTGAAACACCGATAGAGTTGGGACCGTCCAATAGGAAGACACATGTTAGACGATTAAGAATCGGGAGATTCCTGAAAGGAAGCCTTTCGATATTTTGACTAATGAGAAGGTAAAGGGTAAGGGTTCGAGACTCTTGACCCACAAAATATCGAAAGAGTCTAAACTGTTGGATCAAGGGAGGCTTTGAGCCGTTGATCTTGTTTAGAGGAGGATAACTGGAGGGTTCGATATTTTGGTACTTCGGTATTTCGGCTACTGGGAGTACGAGAGGGCAAGGCATATTTGCACTAGGAGTCGTGTAATTTTGAAACGCAAATTCCCGAAAGCAGGAGAAGGAGTATTGCCGGAAGCATTTTGGCATACCGGATATCGAGATTTCGGAAATCCTGAGGATGAGAGATCCAGGCTCTTACGGAGGAAATTCTTGAAAAGATTAGGGTTGTTAATTTGGAAGTGGATCATAGCCATTGATCTCGGCCAGGGTTGAAAAGGGTTGTATCGTCACTTCATCATTTTAGATACCGGAAGTGTGAGAGAGCAGGGGCAGAGGAGACCTTGCAGCAAGAAAGCCCAAAACACGAAATTTTGAAAGTGTTTGGAGGAAGCCATCATCTCGACATATCAGAGTTTGGAACTTCAGGAGTTCCGAGGATATGAGAGCCAAGCATATAGGCATCAGAGAACCCAAAATCATGAAAGGAGGAGAAATTCAGGGAATAGGATTTTCGACATTTCGGAAATCGGGTTTTCAAGAGTCTTGGAGACAGGAAGCCGGGCGCTTTGTGTTGAGAAACCCGAAATAAGACTGTGGTCATATGAAAAGTGGTCACATGGACAAAGACATGGCCCAGGGGGGCTATTCGTCGTCGAGTGCTATTTCGACATTTCGACATTTCAGGGATTGGGGGATTGAGAAGGTAGAGGTTCTCGACATTAGGACCTAAGGGGTCCCGAAACATGAAATTACATTTCAGGAAAAGTTCACGGTTGTGCTGAGGCCATGGATCAAATATTGGAGATTCTAGCAGGGAATCAAAAGAGTCGATCCGGCTTGAAGGCATTAAATAATGATCCTTAGACCGGGAGGTCACGTAGAACCTGTCGAGGCAGGGGGGGAGTCTGCGCTAGATACTCCTCTTCCAAGAAACTAGAGGAAAGAGGATGCTACTTCTGGAAAGGTAGTGGATTCTACTGTCTATTGACATTTAGTGGGTTTGCTAATGTATTTAGTGAATACAAGACCGAACCTTTTCTATGCAGTTAACCAACTAAGTCAAGCGATTGTTAAGCCTACCAAACTCTTTTGGAAGGCGGGTAAGCATGTCCTAAGATATATGAGGGGCACATATGAGTATGGATTATGTTACAAACAGATGGATGAGGTGAAGTTTCATGGCTTCACGGATGCAGATTGGGCGGGCAGCCCAATGGACAGAAAGAGCACATCAGGGGGGATCTTTAGTATTGGATCTACATTTGTTCCTTGGTACAACAAGTAACAAATATCCATGGAACTTAGTTCATTGGAAGTGGAATACATGGAAATGATTCAAGTGACATGTGAGACTATCTGGATGAGAAATATCTTGGTTGGTTTGTTTGGTTCTCATTTAGATCCGACAGTGATTTATTGTGATAATCAGAGTTGCATTCAACTCTCGATTAATCTTGTGTTTCATGATAGAGCTAAGCATATAGATATATGGTATCATCATATCATATATTGTGTGCAACGGAAAATCATGTTGCTTCAATACATTCCTATGGAATATCAGGATGCAGACATTTTGATGAAGGTGCTCACCAGGAGCAAATTCGAATATCATAGAGACAAGATTGGGGTGAAGGATAATCCCTTTCTTGTTGAGAGGGAGTGTTGAAAAGTCAAA
>JASDQU010200921.1:1918-19031 GCA_032191745.1 Picea mariana | reverse complement strand
ATGCGCCGCCAGTGGGAATCCGTTGAAGAATCTGGGCAAAGTTTTCTATCATTGCATTCCTTTGTTTCTCAAGGGCCTTCTTGAGCAACATTTTGATAGGATCTCCTGCTCCCTCATCTTTCTTTTCTTCCCCCATGGGCGGTCGTTGGGGTTTGCGAGGTTGATCTTGCAAAGGTTCAACCAGATCAAGCCCTAACTTCTTATACCCCGACATTGTTGGGAACATGCAAAGAAGGATCGAGAATGAGCAGATTGCTCTGATACCACTGATCTGGATTTATGTAGGAACACAATGAAATACAAAAATACACATAAATGCATATATGTAGTGGAAATAAGACTTCATTTCATTAATAACAAATGACTGAAATATTCTTACAGACAGAATGGAAATAAACTAGCTAGGGCGTTGGTAGCTTATCTCTTAGAAGAGATGTGGCAGCTACTGGCCTCTCAACTGTGTTACAATGAGGCTCAAAGGCCTATTATTATTGAGAAACAATGGAAATCCCTAAACATCCAAATACCTAACCCTAGGAGATGAAACACCAAGACTATGGGCCCCGTTTGGGTAAGTTGGTACATCAACTTCCCGGGGACGTAACTTTGGCATAAAATCTCCATTTGACGCGTTCCATACCTCGTTAGAAAGATATATCTTAGGACTACAACTTTTGGATGAGAAACATTGAACTATGATTGATGTTGCTCCCCATTTTCCCAAAAAACGTCGTTTAAGGCCTCAAAACGGCTCCAGAAGTTCAGGACCCAAAAAACTGCTAAAAATAGTAAACTGTGCGGAAACTAAAAAACTAAAAGAAGCAATGGTGGGGGTCCAAGTGGAATAGGTGGGTGGACACCAATATCCACCTGGATCAATATTACTTATGGAAAAGGATCCTAATGGAGTTCTCTTTAAGTTTTTCAGACTCCTAAAAATTAAAAACACTGGCAAGCATGAACTGGCCCGGGATCAAGAAAAATCCACGGGACAATAGATGGAGTTTTCTTTAATTTTTTCAGACTCCTTAAAATTGAAAACACCGATGAGCATTAATTGACCTAGGCTTGAGAAAAATCCACATGACAATAGTATTTAGGTTTTCCTTTCCAATAAAATGGAAGTGGAAATAGAAGCAATGGCTCTTCTGGTTCCAAAAAGAGGAGGTTTTTGCATATCAACAAGAGGTTGTTCAGCTACAATTGCCTTATTTTTCTAGAGCTTGGAGCCCAATCATTGAATTATTTTTCCTCATTTTATGCCACTTCCATTGCAATTTCAACATTCATGTATCAATGTGTTGTTTGTATTTTTTTTTTCCGCAGAACAAATTCACATGCAGCATTAGTAAAGTGCCAACACCTACTCTAGCTTGCCCTTCAGAACATGCTAAGATACAAAGAAAACCCTACAAGATTCTAGTTTGAATACTATGCATTCAAGTACCTGATCAAAACTTCATCCGGTACTGGAGAACAATTTCATGTGTTGGTTCGGTACTGGAGAAGACTCTTTGTGTTGGTCCAGTACTAAAACAATTTCTTGTGTTGGTCCGGTACTAAAACAAATTTTGTGATGGTCTGATACTAAGCCTATGATCCAGTATTGATGGTGGAACTTTGGTAAAATTGTTCTATACTTTATATTTCCCCTGTTTGACAAAGCACACTTCAGGTAATGGAGGTATGAGCTCATTATTTTATTCCTTTTATTAAGAATCATATTAATTTTGTGATAAACATGTGGTTACTCTCATGAAACTTTGTTACCTTATGTTTTGAAACCTCCCTATCATTATCTTCTGAAGTCTTCATGTTTATTCCCCTGTTTTTAAAATCATTTATGATGTATTGAAATATCTCCATGAAGTGATTGTTGATATGATTGGGTAAAAGATAATCATACCTTGAGCAGGATTGGTCCAGTTTGAAAATATCTTGTCAAAAACTCTTGTTCGTGTGATGTCAAAATTATGATTATGCCACCTTCTATAACCTTACATTGTCCATTATTGATTCCAAACCATTTTGTTGATGAATGATTACCTTCCGACAACTTTTGACGTTGATTGTTGCATATTGGTGAATTCTGGTCACATCGACCACATTCCCTGCAATCATTATGAAAACCGGTGTGAATGGGATGTGACATTACTGTTGGATATGATCGTCATGTTATCCATAGCTGCAATCCATCATCATAATTTCTGACTTTTTCCTTATCTCGCCATCATTGCAAAGATTTGATCATTGTCTTCTCGTTTCAACTTATAAACGCTCTTTTGGATGGCTTCACCATCCAAATGAGAATTATTTACCCACTGCATACTATACACCTCCACTCTATTCGCTCCTACTAGAAATTCATCATGTTACTCTGTCTTTGTCACCTTATTTTTGTAATTTTTCTTCTAGTACCAAACCCTCGCCCAAATTTTGTTTCCTACACTTATTTTGAGACCTATTTTCAATCCGAAATGGGGGTTGACAGGCATGAACCTGTGTTCCATCTTTACAAAGAGACGGAGGACTATCAATCATGTAGAGAGAAATTTAAGAGGGCCAACTAGGTTCCTTTTCTAGAAAAATTCAAAGGACATCATGAGGGACTGTCCCATGCCTTCACCCAGAGTTATGATGGAGAGAGTGTCCAGTTGGGGGAACTAAGGTTAACGATCATTGAAACCACTATATCAGAAGTGACGAAGTTACCTTCTATCGTAGAGAATTATTTCAAAGGAATCATCATTGATAGGAGCCTCTGACAGAAGTTTTTGAAGCCCGAACATCTAGACCTAGATTGGACAAAAGGCATCTCCCGGAGCTGGATCAAGGAGGAATATTGGAAAATGCTTGTCATATTGTAGAGTTTTTTAACCTATGAAGGGAGGTATGCAGTAACTTTCCTTTATCATTTAAGGCTATTGTTGCATTTTGAGGGAGGACCACAAGTAGATTTTCACCATTTTCTTTGGATGAGTTTGAATAAAATGGCGAGGGGGGTTAAGTATTCCTCTAAGAAGCCTGAAACCATTCTCTATCACCATGGGTTGATGAAACTTCTTGTTATTCATGAGTTGAGAAAACGAAGCAGCAGTTGGAAGAAACTCCTCACAGAAAATTTTTCTCAAGATGTGTCTAAGTCTGTGGAAGGAAATGTGATAGGGGAATATAGTAAAGAGTCAGATAAAAATAAGGGAGACAATATAAAGAAAGGAAATAATCCAAGTAATGAAGTAGACATTGTTGGCCCTAATTCACCAAAATATGTTAGCAAATTGGACAAAATAAAAATAGTAATGTTAGAAGAGCCACTTGCATCTAGAGTGAAACGATCATCCAAAACCAAGGAACCTTGCCCAAAACCGTCCACAAAAGAAAAACGCAAATCATTGAGAAAAGGAGGAAGAAAAAGAGGTCTCGTAGTGATGTAGTGGAATTTGTAGATAGCTTTCTAGAAGTAATTGTCAAATTACCTCAAGAGGAGGTTGGAGGATTCGAGAAGACCCCTGAATTAAGAGTTAAAGGTAAGAAGAAACTTAGAATCAATGAAGGGAGTGCTATGGCATAGTCCTCTAGCAGAAAAACAAGAGGTGCATAAGAAGAACAAATTCCAGTGCCTACATCTGAGTCCTCTAGAAGAAAAACAAGGAAGGCATGGAAAAAACAAAGTCCAATGCCCATATCTGAGCCTAAGAAGAAGAAAAGGAGATTGTTTGAGGAGGAACTTTATATTCCTATAAGCAAACCCGAGGAAGCATAGGGTCTATCATGCAAAACCACTCAGATCATGGCTAAACAAGTGACAATTCCTCATGTTCCTCATGTTCATGTGTCATGAGGATGAAGTTGTTCCCATGAAAAATTATATATCAAACAATTGTGATATATGTGCAATCATTTGATGTTATATCCAGGTTTTGATTGTAACGATTGTTTCTCTTTAAAAAAGAGAGCCTTGTAGGTGATAGATATACAGAGACATAGTTAAGCATTGTTATGCTGAAGATTTAATTCTTAAAGATTGTTTCTCTTTAAAAAAGAGAGCCTTGTAGGTGATAGATATAAAAAGACATAGTTAAGCATTGTTATGTTGAAGATTTAATGATTGTACACATGTTTCAGAAGTAATAATATAAATTGCAGTTCATGGAAGTTATGTGTGATCAAATATTTTGTTCTATAAGTTTCCTTTAAAGCTACATTGTTGGTATGGCAAGGGACCACCGACCCAACCAAGGTAAGCTTCCTTGTATATTCTATGTAGATATAATTCTGGTATGTGTGGATGAAACAATTCTGTGTTTCGATCTTAGTATCTAATTTTACTTCTATTGTGTTTCAGTAAGACACTTGACATCATGCAATATAAATGTGTGGTAATTCTGAGTGCAACATAGATTGTTGAGTGAAATATAGATTTATGAGTGCAACGTAGATTTCTGAGTAAGTACTTGTTATCCGTGTGTGTGTGTATGTAGACAATCATTTGTTAGATTGAATGCTTTAATATTTGTTTATGTTTTGCAAATTTAGGGACAGTTAAGATCTCCATCTCTCAACCTACATGAACCTATAATGGAGTATCTCACTACACCTAGATTTTCTTCTAGAATTGATTAGGTTACATCTTGAAAATACAAAAGAAGTCAAGATATTCATCTCTCACCCTACATGAAACTATAATGGAGTATCTTACTACACCTAGTATTTCTCCTAGGGTTGATTGAGATTTGTTTTAAGAATGTGCAAAGTGTTAATTATAGATTGTTTCTAGATTAGTTTCTACGGGAAATAGAGTCAAATTTCATCTTTCCCTTTCATGAGCTTGTAAATGAACAGATTCATTATATGAGCAAGAGAATTTACGTCACATGCTTGTTGAGATTTTGTTTGAGTTTTCCTTTCTGGTTTTTAAAATGTGTGAAGAATATTGTTTGAAGATTGTGAAACAGAGCATTGGTTTCGGAGTGTTTCTTGTGTACGATATACTCATCAGACATAGAAACTTATCTGTTATTGGCACATATAGTTCATAAACTCTATTGATTATGAAACCAGAGTTACATATTAAATGATTGCAATATATTAAACATATAATTGCACCAACACCAAATCCTTTTTTTTCCACAAAGAAATTTCAATTATATTAGTAATATAACAGTTCTTTGTACATGAGAAACAAGAAATATTACAACGATGAATCAATTATCCTATCAAGCATAGCTACTACAAAAACTATCAAACCTGAGACTGGATTAGCTACATAGACCAACACAAAAAAGTCGAGTACTAAAAACATCCTCCTCGGATCAAGGACCAGCAGGGAAACAAACTCAAGGACTGAGAAACTTCCAATGATCAACCCCGAAACTGAGGGTAACTACACCAACCTTCATACTAGGCTGAGAAATGTAGAGACATCTATTGTAGATCAAAGCCCAACAAAAAACTTATCAAAGAAATGTAACCAAAGCTAAGTCAGTATTGTTGGAGGAATAGAGTTGGACCTTCTTGTTCATCTTCCATCCGAGTAAATTTCAAAATCCCTTCCTGATGATCTAGTGCTTGTTTAGAGAGGGTGTTTGCTTCCTAGTTGAACTCTATGTAGGAATGTATGAAATCAAGAGGCGATAAAGCCTAAGTGAAGGACAAGGTCCACTCTTTACAATAATTCACACATGCCAACTCCATGTTGATCATGGAAGGAATTACACCTCTCCCTCATAGTGAGAAACACACTATTGAAATGTCTTAACCACAAGAAATTTTTATTTTAGTTAACGTGAACATTGAAATATTTTATTAATGGCTCACATTGAAATATTTTCTTGTTAAATGTTACACGTCAACTCCATATTAAGCATTGAAGGAATTGCACATCTCCCTCATACTAGGAAGTAGAAAGAACCTATTGGTTGAATAAGATATTTTTACTCTCTCTGTCTCTCTCTAAATGTAATGTTGATTTAAAATTGTTTTACTCAAGGTGGACGTTGAAATATTTTATTTATGGCCTACATTGAGATATTTTTTTGTTATTAATATTTTTTTAAATGACAAGTGTCAACTCCATGTTGAGAATGAAAGGAATTACACGTCTCCCTCATACTAGACTATAGAAAGTTCTTTTCGACACAATAATGCCTCTAAAATCTCTAAATTAGAGGAGATGGTAGAAGAACAAAATGTGAAATTCACAGAATTGAGAAATTTGTTGGAACAAAAAATTGTAAAAATAATGCCTATTTTTTAAATAAAAACTAATGAAGAGTTAAAGTGTTTGAAGGAAGAAGATAGAAAACAAAATCCGGAGATGGGAATGGTGAGAAATTCTCTAACCTAGAGATTATCCATTCTTAAGCAATTAGAGAGCACTAAGATGGTGCATTGAATGAAGTTGTAGAATGTTTTTAGGAAATCTAGTATCAGCATAGGTACTAAAAAACTTGGAAAATGTAACAAACAAAAGATGGAAAAGAATTGAAGAGAATTGAAAATAATGAGAAAGAATAAGAGGAACATATATAGAAGAGGAGCAGCTTAAGAAGTTAAATAGAGGAGATTTTGAAAAATTTAATAAGTTGAGAGAAGAAATCAGTTCCAAGGATAACAATGTAGCAAAGGAAAAATTCTATGTTAAGCATTTTCTCGAGAGAATGAATTCTTTGGAAGCTACCCAAAAGAACAAGGATTTGGAAATCAACCTGTTGAAGGAAATATTTAGGTCTAAGGAGTATGATACCAAGACCAAAAGAATAAGAAATTAGTTAGTTGATGTATGAGTTGAGGAATAAACATGAAGAGATGAGTCAGCTAAAAGAGAAGCTAAATGAACAAAATTCTAAGATTGATGGAGGAATGTAGAATATTTCTAAAGTTGTTGAGGTTAAAAAACTAAATAAACTATTTAAGAAATCTATTGAGTTAATTTCTCCTACGAGTAAATGCAGAATGCCCCCTAGGATTTATGTTTAGTTGTTTGAGGAAAAGAGTTTAGGCACTTGCAATCTCTGCGTATTGTTCCTCCATTTGTTGGTTCATCATTGGAAGAAATAAAGGCCTCTTGGGAGACAAAAGGTTAAGAAAGGGGGGAATGATAGCTAAAATGTATTTGGTCGATCAATTTTGACTTGGGAATGAAGTATGTTTTTTAATTAGAAGACTTCATATTAGGAGTTTGTTATGTACCTTTCATGTAGAGGTTTGGAGAGAGCATATAAATTATAAGAAATATGAAATGAGTGCACAACCAACCATTTGGGTGGACCTCGAGCTTATTGAGGTAGTGATTGTAATACATGAGAAGCAATTGAAAACTCCTAAGGTCCCTGGGGATTGTTGGGATAAACTAGATCACACAAACAAGATGTGGAAGGTCCACATTGGATATACTTGGAACCAAATTAAATTGGTTGTGAATGCTTATGTGAATAGTATGGAAAATAAGATAAGGAAAATAAAGTTTTATACTAAGCATATTTGTTTATTGTTCAATGACGAATACATTTGCAACAAAAGACAAAGCATATGAGAACAAGTTGCTATGACCCCCATTCTTTGTTTATGCCCTTCCTTCCTCAAGCTTCGACAAGAATATAAAGTCCAGTGGAGTTCTCTAGTCTCTAGAAATATATTAAGGCTACAATGAAACGATTTATTTTCATTAGTGTACAAGCTAGTTTTCACGAGGACCGATGTTATGACACATCATGCCAATAAAGAGGATACAATGGTTTGTGCTAATTTAAATAATCTATTTTTCACTAGAAACCTTGCTAGAAAGAAAAATCAATCAACACTAAGTTGAAGGAAATGTATCAACACCAAATGAGTCTTGTAGAATAAAGGAGGAAATAAAAAATGAAAATGAATTTCTATTTAAAAGAACATTGGAGGGGCCAAGTTCAAACCACCCACCTGTTGATGGAGAAGGTGGGTCCACTAGAAGCTAGTGGACTTCAACAATGGGAAAAATGATTGCACCAAGATGCACTTTCTATAGCCCAGTACGAGGGAAGTGTAATTCCTTCCATGTTCAACATGAAGTCGACAAGTGGCATTTTAAAAAAAAATCATCACAAAAACAATATTTTAATGTCAACCATAAATAAAATATTTCAATATCCACTTAAAGATACACACACACACACACACACACACACACACACACACACAGAGAATGCTATCTACCTTGCATGTAGAGGTTTGGAGAGAGCATATGAATTATAAGAAATATGGAATGAATGCACAACAAACCATTCACGTCGACCCCGAGATTGACCCCAAGATTATTGAGGTAGTGATTGTAAGACATGAGAAGAAATTAAAAACTCCCAATGTCCTTGGGGATTGTTGGGCCAAACTAGATCACACAAACAAGATGTGGAAGGTCCACACTGCATATACCTGGAACCAAATGAAATTGGTTGTGAATGCCTATGTGAATAGTATGCCAGATGAGCTAAGGAAAAGAGAGTTTTATAATAAACATATGTGTTTGTTGTTCAATTGGAAATACATTTGCAACAAAAGACAAGACATATTATAAAAAGTTTCTATGACCCCCATTCTTTGTTTATTCCCTTCCTTCCTCAAGATTCGACAAGAATATAAAGCCCAATGGAGTGCTCTAGACTCTAGAAATATATTAATGCTACAAAGAAAGAATTTATTTACATTAGTGCACAAGCTAGTTTTCATGAGGATTGATGTTATGACACATCAGGATGATAAAGAGGATACAATGGTTTGTGCTATTTAAATCATCCATTGTTCACTGGAATTCTTGCTAGAAAGAAAAATTGGTCAACACTAAGCTTGAAGAAAATGTATCAACAACAAATGAGTTTTGTAGAAGAAAGAGGAAATAGGAAAAGAAAAATAAAATGCATTTCTATTTAAGAGAATGTTGGAGGGGCCAAGTTCAATCCACCCACTTGTTGATGGAGAAGGTGGGTCCACTAGAATCTAGTGGACTTCAACAATGGGAAAAATTATTGCACCAAGATGTACTTTCTACAACCAAGTATGAAGGGATTGTAATTCCTTCCGTATTCAACATGAAATTGACAAGTGACATTTATAAAACAATATTCATCACAAAAAAATTATTTTAATGTTGACAATAAATAAAATATTTCAAAATCCACCAAAGTTATATGTGTGTGTGTGTGTGTTATGTTATCTACATTTCATGTAGAGGTTTGGAGAGAGTAGATGAATTATAATAAATATGAAATGAATGCACAACAAACCATTTTCATTGACCTCGAGCTTATTGAGGTAGTGATTGTAAGACATGAGAAGCAATTGAAAACTCCTAAGGTCCTTGGGTATTGTTGGGCCAAAATAAATCACACAAACAAGATGTGGAAGGTCCACACTAGATATACTTGGAACCAAATGAAATTGGTTGTGAATTCCTATGTGAATAGTATGTCAGATGAGCTAAGGCAAAGAGAGTTTTATAATAAACATGTTTGTTTGTTGTTCAATGAGAAACACATCTGCAACAAAAGACAAAGCATATGAGAACACGTTGCTATGACCCCCATTCTTTGTTTATGCCCTTCCTCAATCTTTGATAAGAATCTAAAGTCCAGTGGAGTACTCTAGACTCTAGAAATATATTAATGATAAAAAGAAAGAATTTTTTTGCATTAGTTCATAAGATAGTTTTAATGAGGAATGATGTTATGACACATCAGGACAATAAAGAGGATACAATGTTCTATGCTAAATTTAAATCATCCATTGTTCACTGGAATTCTTTCTAGAAAGAAAAATTAGTCAACATTAACCTTGAAGGAAATATATCAACAACAAATGAGTCTTGTATCAGAAAGGAGGAAATAAAAAATAAAATGAAAATGAATTTCTATTTAAGATAATTTTGGAGGGGCCAAGTTCAAACCACCCACCCGCTGATGGAGAAGGTGGGTCCACTAGAATCTAGTGGACTTCAACAACGGAAAAACTGATTGCACCAAGATGAACTTTCTGCAACCCACTATGAGGGAGGTGTAATTCCTTCCATGTTCAACATTCAGTTGACAAGTGGCATTTAAAAAAATTATTCATCCCAAAAACAATATTTTAATGTCAATAATAAACAAAATATTTCAATATTCATCTAAAGTTGTGTGTATGTGTGTTCTTCTATCTACCTTTCAGATGTTTGGAGAGATTAGATGAATTATAATAAATATCAAATGAATGCACAACAAACCATTCCCGTTGACCCCGAGTTTATTGAGGTAGTGATTGTAAGACACAAGAAGCAATTGAAAACTCCCAAGATCCTTGGGGATTGTTGGGCCAAAATAAATCACACAAACAAGATGTGGAAGGTCCACATTGGATATACTTGGAACCAAATGAAATTGGTTGTGAATGTCTATGTGAATAGTATGCTAGATGAGCCAAGGCAAAGAGAGTTTTATAATAAACATATTTTTTTGTTGTTCGATGAGAACTACACTTGCAACAAAAGACAAATAATATGAGAACAAGTTGTTATGACCCTCGTTGTTTGTTTATTCCCTTCCTTCCTCTAGCTTCGAAAAGAATTTAAAGTCCAATGGAATGCTCTAGAATCTAGAAATATATTAATGCTACAAAGAAATAATTGCTTTTCATTAGTGCACAAGCTAGTTTTCATGAGGACTGATGTTATGACACATCAAGCCGATAACGAGGTTAAAATGGTATGTGCTAATTTAATTCATCCATTGTTCACTGGAAACTCCAAATTTGTCATGCACCAAGAGGGATAAAATACCTCAAGGTGAAAAGATTTCTTCAAGTTTTTTCACTCTAAAAGAGTTATGCATCTCGAGATATTTGATCCATCTCTAGACATGATAGATTTGTAGTTAACATGGATCTACACCAATTAATATTCTGGTATGTTTTATTCTCATTTCGATAATTTTCTTATTTTTGAAGCCCTTCTTGGAAATGATTGAAATATTGGTTGTTGTTTCCTGTAAATTTGCTTGAAAGATGGATTGGTAGGAAATCGGTCAAGTGTGGATGGACCACACTTATTTTGGATGCATAATAAGTTGTATTTGGTGTGCACATAGTTATTTTAGAAATGATAAATGGTAGGTAATTGTGCATGTTACCTCACAAACTAGCACCTTTAGATTAAAGTCCAAAAGATTGGTACTAACCTATGGACAAATTAGAGGGGCTACCCACTATCACATCAATATCTCCCTCTCTCACTTTTGGCCAACTCTCCTTTGGCTCAAAGGGGGTATCCCTAAGTAGGATTAAAAAAGATAAACAATAAGGCACAAGATGATATAAGAGAGTACTTTTATTGAAATAATGTATGTTATGATTTGTGGAAACAGAGGATAGTAGGTTGGTAATACTAGTGTCAATCAAAGGGTTATGGAGTCAAATAATACAAGTAAAGAAGGCTTGACATTATATGGAAGAAGACATATTCAAGCCTTCAATGATGTGTCGTGACTAATCCAAGTAGATCTTTTAGATTGTGAGAGTAGATGAGGGCTCTTATGCAAGATGCACCATCAACACTAAGAGTATGAGCCAATATATAATGTGCAATCATAGAGTACTTAAAGAATGACCATAACATAAGGTTATAAAGGAAAGAACCAATAAAGGTAGCCTTGAAATGAATGGACATCCTAAGCTAAAAGTTACATTTCAATAACAACCTCATAGAATGACATGAGACATTAACATGTGCCACATTAGGTCTTTTATTATAGAAGAAATATTCCTCAATATTCACAATTACATCAAGAGCTAAGGAAATTTTACAACCTCAACCCTAGTCTCTTTTCATGTGCAAATTTTTTCCTTCTAGAGCTTATCCCACCAAGAACATATGATAGCTACTCTACATAAAACCCAAAATATCCAAAAGATAAGAAAAATGGAGAGGGCACCTCACATCTGCTTGCTTAAATGTAGTATTCCAGATATAAAATAGTATGCAGAACATAAATATTTTAACATAAAAATTGCAGAGCAACAATGATATAACCAGAACAATGCCAGAGTAATACTAGAATAACACCAGAAATAGCACCTTGATTAATGATAGCAATGTTCACTTTCCTCTTCGAGAGGGCAGCCTCCAGCAGAGCAAAGCTCTATTAAAGTAATCTCCAAGACAAGATTTCTCATACCCTCTGCTCCTATTTATACTAAATCTATCTATCCAAAAGAACAATCTAGAGGAAGATCCTTCTAGAAGTGGAAACTTCTATTAGGTCTTCTTACATTTGACTTATTCTTCCTTATTGATAGGCCTTATTAATATTGGCCTTTATTACATGGAATTAAATTATTCTAGCTACATGAGGGGTTAGGGAGGTTAGGTACCTAACATGTCCTCCCCCTTGAAGAATAGCCTTGTCCTCAAGGGTTAAGATGAGGAAATTGTTGTATAATGGTGGTCGGCTCCCAGGTGGCATCTTCTGGAGTTGTTTCTTTCCATTGGACTAACACTTCCTTGATGGTGCGCTGACAGAGACGACGCTCTCGCTAGGCCAATACTTCTTGTGGTTGCAACCATATGGAACCTTCTTCATCCAAATCAGGGAGATGATTTTGAGTTTGGCACTTAGTTCCAATCACCTTCTTTAAGCAGGAAACATGAAAAACGGGATGGATCTTCAACTGACTAGGTAGAGCTAATTGATATGCCACCGATCCCACATGCTTGAGAACTGTATAAGGACCATAAAATTTGGGCGCAAGTTTCTAATACTTTTCATCTTTGAGTGAATTATGCTTATAATGTTGTAGTTGAAGAAACACTTGGTCCCCTTCAACAAAATGTCGTTCGGAGCGACCTTGATCTTATTTTTTCTTCATGCAATTTTGAGCCATGAACAAATTGTCTTTAAGGGAACAAAGAATAGCCTCTCGGACTATAATATTTTTTTCAACCTCCTGAACCTTCGAGACCCCTAGCATATATGAGAGAACCGATGGGGGATTTTGACCATAGACTGCTTCAAAAGGAGTCATGCACGTAGTTGTATGGTAATATGTGTTGTACCACCATTCAGCTAGGGGTAACCATTGAGTCCATTGATTTTTCCTCTCAGATGAAAAACACCTCAAATATGTTTCCAAACACTTGTTGACAACTTGAATCTGGCCATCCATCTGGGAGTGATAGGCAGTGTTGAAATGCAATTGGGTTCCCTGTAGCTTAAACAATTCTTGCCAAAAATTGTTGGTGAAAGTGGGGTCTCTATTAGAGACAATAGAATTAGGCATGCCATGAAGCTTGAAGATATTATCCATGACGATTTAAGCCATTGTGGATGTTGTGAATGGCTGTTGAAGAGCACAAAAATGAGCATATTTGGAGAGATGATCTACGACCACCATGATGGCTAATGTATTGCCCTATTTAGGTAAGCCTGTGATGAAATCCATAGAAATATCTTTCCAAATAGAAGGGGGGATCGGAAGTGGTTGGAGTGTGCTTGGATATTTGAAAAATTCTCCCTTGTTGCATTGGCATACCTCACATTCAACCACAAAGGTCTGGACGTCTTGTTTCATATCATCCCATGTAACGACCCTGCTTAAATAGATGTATAGGATTATTAATTATAATTAATTTAATGATCTAACTATCCTACAAGTTAGCTAAACGATAATTATTTCTTAAATAACATTAACTAATTAATTATTATTAATTACTTGTTCATGACTGTCAAGGATTAATTAATTATTAATTGACTCATTAATTAATTAAGTAAAGAATTAAAGGGATTAATCAATTATATTGTTTAAATTAAAAAAAGGTTACGTATAAGGAAGGGATAAGGGGCATTAATAAACGGATAGGGAACATTAAATAATTGGATAAGGGGAATTAACTATGTCTAGGTAAGGAAGTAAATGGGGTGAAAGGGCGGTGAAGGAGGGATATGAGGGGAGGTTTACGAAGGAAGGAGGGGGGATCATTCTACAGGGGGATATTATTTTTTTGGAGGTTTTCTCTTGGATTGCATAGAGGTGAGTTGAGTTCTGGAGTCAGAAGGATTAGTTCAGGGGGCACCGGTTTGTTGGGGGTTTTGAGCACGGGGGCCAAGATATCCATATGGTATCCTGTAGCTAGGTAGTTGTCCTAGTTGGCAGGGTGGATACTCGGTTTTGGGCAGAGTTGGTCCATGGATTCAAGCTGGGCAAGGCAGCAGGAAGGTCAACAAGACAAACAGAAAATGGAGGGTTAGCATCAGACCCAGGTAATTTAAATTAAGTATTTGTTTTATTTCTGTTATGGAATCATTATTTGTTATGATAAATTTATATGCGTATGTGTTGAGTTTATAGGAAATTACTGAGTAATTGAAATCAAGTAGATATTACTATTATAGTTTATGGAATTAATGGATGTTAAATTTATATGGTCACTACACATGGTATCAGAGCGCCTCGTTCACAATCTGGAGCCTTAAGGGCCAAGTTCCCAGCTCCAACTCCATCTCCACCTAACCTGCAAACCAAACACACAGAAATTTCAACACAAATATAAATATAAAAGAAATACATATTGAAAATGTAAAAACAAATTTACCAAAGTAAAACAAGTGAAATCCATGAGTTTATTTAACAGTAAAGCTCCTTTGTTTCATGTAAAATAGTTTTACAAACAAAATTACAGGGTTGAAGATTGAAATGCGCAAAATTGACCAAGTTAGAGCCTAAAGTCAATATCCAAAAAAAAAAAACTTGAAAAGTTAGATTCAACCTAGAAATAAATGAAATAAGCAAACGAAAGATGANAGTAACTATTTTTACAATTCTCTCTATTCGAATAAGATAATAGGTTCCAAATATCATATAACTCATAGCTACTCTCTTTGGCTATTACACACCATAGTAGAATGTATGTTAAAAAGTGATGCTGAGCATCTTCCAAGCCAATTAGCATAGTTCTGTGTGCATCATAGAAGATATCTTGTCCAACCTTTGTAACATAGATAGCCCAAAATGCAGCATTATCTGTAAATAAGATGAAGGGATATACAAAAAGGAATATGAACAAGGGTGATGCACTATGGTTACTTACAGATTCAATAGAGAGTAGCAAGTACATAAACAAGTAATTATGGGCATCTTCCAAGCCAATTAACTCATCTGCATAACAGAACTATCTTCAACGAGAATACCACATAATGTGAAATCTACAATTTATNGAACAAGGGTGATGCACTATGGTTACTTACAGATTCAATAGAGAGTAGCAAGTACATAAACAAGTAATTATGGGCATCTTCCAAGCCAATTAACTCATCTGCATAACAGAACTATCTTCAACGAGAATACCACATAATGTGAAATCTACAATTTTTGGTCAAAAGTATAGGGGTATGTTGGCAGGTAGAACAGTTCAGAAACTTGTTCATGAAGGAACAATATTTGCATCAAGTTGAAATGTAAAGCCTTTCAAAGCCTCCCATCATGCATATGGGAAATAACAAAGATTAGGAATCTGCAAAATGAACTTGAAAGCAACAATATGATATGAACAACGAATGTTGGCAAACTCTATAAGGCTAAAAACAAGCAAAACTATTTTGTGGATAGAGGAACTTCTGCAAGGTTTTAGCTTCAAGAAATAGAATCTGTGGTCGTTGTTCGCCATATTTGGATAATGACAATTCTAGAAAAATGAAAGTCGTGGAACTCCAACTAATCATGTACCAAAAAGAAACAACAGAAACCCTCATTTAAGGTTCCAAAGCCTCACCTCCACTCACCTCTACTGCTAGATACTCCAAAACCGCAGCCAAATAAATAGGAGCCCTTGCGCCAATGCGTTCTGCATACTTTCCCAACTTTAGGAAGCAGGCAATCCTTCCAACCAGGAATTGCAAGCCAGCCCTATGACCACAAAATAGACTTTTGCCAAACCTAATAAAAAAAAAAATGTTTAGCACAGTGAGGCTTGGACTCCTCGATGTAGCTCTGCATATCATGAAATTCTTCTAGGATATCATCCTTAAACCTCTCACATATTTTTTTCTATGGAAAAGCCTAGTTAATGGTAGTGGACCGTAGATTTTTTCCACCTCTAACCCTCTATTACAGGAGGATTTGCATAGAGCATGTACAGCTTTTTATCTCAAAGATGCTCATATTTTTTTCCCTGGAAGGGCTTAAATTCGAGTAATAAGTTGGAAGTATCGCCATTACTGTCAACTGCAAACCATTTTCAAAAGTTATCTCTGACATATCCACTGCAATCCCCCTATTGGGGCAGCGATGTGATGGGTGTTGGTTTCAGTGAAGAAGATGAGCCTTCTTGTATCCTTCTGTGCGGCGACACATACGCCATGGCTTCAACAGCTACTATCAAATAGATAGATTTCTATGTGTTTTTCTATCTGAAATAATATCAATAATATCAGTTTGTAAAGAAACATGATTGAGGAAATTATAAAGACGAAATACAGAAACCCTCCATTAAAGACAAGTGAAGCTTCGCTTAAGGAGTAAGCAATGTTGTACGTTTCAGCTGAGTGGCATCTTAATGCAATTCGTGAAGGAAATCGGAAGTACATATTGTATCTGTGAAAATATTACAGAAATTAAGGGGGCATGTTCTTGCACCACACAGCCCGAACACAGCGCCCAACCATGGCCGAGGAGCTGCAAAAATGCAAAACGTAATACATAGTGCTCTGAGACGGGCATTGAGCCTACCGAGTGGGACAGAGCAAAGTGGAGAGGCGACAGAGGAAGGATGCGGAAGTGAAGGACGCGTTTAGGGTTGGGAGAGATAGGGGTAGGGTTATTTTGGGAGGAAGCAGGCACGTGGGCTTCATGCGTGCCCGATTTGATTTTTAATTTTTTTTTACGTTTTTATTTATTTTATTTAATTTTTATTATTTATTTAAATTAACTTTAAAAAAAAAAATTTTACTAAATTTAAATTTCAAGGCTTTAAAATCGTTAATTTTTTTTATATTATTTAAATAAAAAAAAAAGTATATAAATAATATAATATACATACATATATTAAATTTATTAATTATTAACAATAATATAATATACATACATATATTTAAATATAAGTAGCAAATTAGTTAAAAGT